>PVJC01009308.1:0-46188 GCA_004026665.1 Murina feae
TATGAATTTTGGGTGTACAGACAGAGGATAGACATTCATATATGTTACAAAATATTCCTCTGATAATTCTGGTGCCCATTTGGCAGCTCACATAGCTATAACAGTATTGTTAACCAAATTCTCTGTGCTTTAACTTGCATCCTCATGACTGTTCTGTATCTACCAATTAGTAGTTCTTAATCCCATCACCTTTTTTTTTTATCCTATCCCCCAATGCCCCTCCCCTCTGGCCACCATCAGCTGTTCTCTGTATCTAATAGTATGAATCTCTTTCTGTTTTGCTTATTTCAATATGATATCATTTATGTATGGAATCTAAAG
The DNA here is from genome assembly GCA_004026665.1 of Murina feae. Lineage (NCBI taxonomy): Eukaryota > Metazoa > Chordata > Mammalia > Chiroptera > Vespertilionidae > Murina > Murina feae. The sequence goes on from PVJC01009308.1 coordinate 322, forward strand.
ACCAAAATAACCCCACCTCTTCTTAATTCAAAGTTTATTCTCTTAGATAAATATAGCCCACTTGTGAAGCAAATGAGTTTGTAAACCTCCAGGCTGATGACAACTGTAGTTTAGTCAAGTTGCACCCTCACAAATAAAACAATGGGAAAACAAGCTAATTTGTTGAGTGTCTGTGATGCACTATAATTGAATTTATGAGTTGATGGTATATAAAAGCCTGCAGAAGATAATTGCACATGGTCAAAATTGGTCTGAAAAAATTTTAGGATGATTTCCCCTTGGAGACAGGCATATATTATTCTCAGCAAGTCTGACACTGCAATTTTTCTACCAGAACTGCCACAGATTGTTCTTTTTTTGGCTAAGGCTCAGAAAGAATTGACTGTATTTAGGAACCGTGTGGTATGAAAATCATGTAAAACTGTCTTATTGAGTAGTCTCAGCTCAGTGGGGATGTGAACATAAAGAATTCATTTTTCTACAACCACTGCTTTCAACTGTGATGTGTCAAAGTGTCCTTATTGACATCTCTGGCAGATTCCATATTCATCAATCATGCTAATTAATTAAAGTTCATTTCACGTGATGGAAAACTTTCTTTTTCATATTTCTAAAATATCTTCTGCCCATGTACACTTAAACTGGGGGTCTGTCTACTGCAGAAGAATTAGTGGTAGGGAGAGGAGGCATTTTCTGCCTATGAAACTTTCCCTCCTTTCTCTTTAAGTCTTTTTTATACTGATGTACTGGTGAGATGAGAAAGAAGAAAAGAGACAAATATCTCCCTCAGTTGACTGCTATGAAGTGAATTTTCTTTTGGTAGTTTCCATGTCTCTAGCTAGGATGGACTGCCTTCTGAATTGCTGTTCTAAAGCACAGGTATGATTTGGTGTGAGGGCCATAATGGACCTTTCCACTTCTCTCCACTCTAGTCATCAGGAGTGACCTGCACAGCTTTCTTCCCCTTTGGTCTAGTAGGCAGCCAACTTGGGTGAGACAGTGATTTAGTGGCTCCAGTCAGGCTGTTTCTACAGAGTCTTTTTGTCGCCTGGGAAATATGCACCATGGGTCTCCAGAACAGTGGGAGTTCTCTTCTTCCTTATTCCTTTAGTCACAGAATTATAACAGCAAGGTTCATGTTTAAGTAGATAGCAAACTTGGGAACTCAAGCATGACCTTCAGTTATCAGCTCTCTTAAGTTCTACAAGAAGTTTTCATGGAACTCCATTCCCCTTGGTTTTGTTGTGGGAAGAGATGAAGTAATCTCTCCCCAAACATTGCTTCCCTAGAGACTCTCTTTTCTTTCCTCCCTTTACCAAAACTCTGTTTTTAAGGGTAGAGGCTAAGCTGGAGTGAAGGGAGGGTTGACTGTAGCCAGAACAGTTAAGGTTCAGATTTAGAATGTAGGCTATAGTAGGCAAGGCCAGTTGGGATTGAGAAATAAATTGACATAAGACATGTTAAGAAGAGAAAAACAGACTAATGTTTACATGTATATGGGAGCTCTCACAAGAAAATGACCATATAGCCCTAATGGGTTTGGCTCAGAGGATAGAGCATCAGCCTGCGGACTGAATGGTCCCAGGTTCTATTCCTGTCAAGGGCATGTACCTTGGTTGTAGGCACATTCCCAGTGGGGGGTGTGCATGAGGCAGCTGACTGATGTTTCTCTCTCATCGATGTTTCTAACTCTCTGTCCCTCTCCCTTACTCTCTGTAAAAAATCAATAAAATATATTTTTTAAAAATCCTCAAGAACAAAACTTTAAAAAAAAGAAAATGACCATATTAGTGCAGTAACAAAAAAGCATTCTTTATTACTTCATTGAAATGCTTGAGTAAGAAATTGGTGACAAATTAAAAATATAGTATAACTTATAAGAAACTATCAGGAATAAAAAAGACTGGGAGACAATTTGAAATCTAGAGTGTCTTTAAAAAAAATAAACAAGAAAAAGGAAATATGGGGGAGAAATTGAATGAAATGGAACCTTATAGATTTAAAAAAAAACAATTAGTGGGTAAATCAACCATTTATAATTTATGGAATTTAAATCAAAACAAATTATAAAATTTAAAAAATACATTAATAATATAATTAGGGAAACTTAAACCCTGACTTCCTATTTTACAATATTTAGGAATCATTTTGTTAGATACTTTTAAAGAAAGACCAGTGGCGCTGTGTTTATATTTTAAAAACCAGTTTCTATATTTTAAAAAAAACACAAAACTGTTTGTAGACAAAATGCTGTAAATGTCTGGGATTTGCTTCAAAATAATTAGGGTTGGGAAAGGGATGAAGTGAGAGATGAGATAAAAGTAACCTGGGTACTTGGGAGTTTATGATACTATTCCAATTTTTATAATAAAAAGTTATCAGAAGAGTTTTATATTAAAATACTGATTCTCAATTAATCCCCCCCCCACACACACACACACACTAATATTCTTAAGTGTTGTGTTACATGACTGCTAATTCTGCACTTTTTTTTTTTCTTTTGATGTATGGTTGTGAGGTGGACTTAATCCCAAAAGAAAATCAACAGATAAACATCCTTAGAATGAAAGTTCTGAGTAGAAATAAATAATGTTTAGGTAATCACCTAGACAATGCCTCTTCTTCACTACCAAAATAATGAGGACTGTATTTAGAACTTCAGGTATAGATCACATAGTAAGCATGGATATAAACTGGAACATTATGCAAATAAGATTCAAGTATGTGAGAATTTTCTACTTCCTTTTAAGAATCCTACAGGCTCAGGGTAATCATTTTGTTCCTGTAAGATTTGGGGGAAGTAAGATTGGGTATTGAATTCAGAAGTCAACACTTGCCTTCTTCTAAAACCCATCACATTCTTTCGAGAACCACAGTGCCTGCATTATGCAATGAAGCTGTAGTTTAATATACTAAAGTGAGACTCTTGAAGTCAGTCTAGATCAAGCATGAATTTAAGAAAGATAACTTCTTTTAGATCTCCTGAGATACCACTTTTTAATAATGATAAATATTTCTAGTTTAATTAATCATCTCACTAATTTATTCCAGCCTACTCCTGTATTCTTAGTGATATTAAGGGTGAGTATCTCACAAGGTTAAATAGACTCCATTGGGAATCACACTCAACATGCAAAATGATTTTAAATTCATCTTTTCTTCATACTCCAAGTGTCTTAATTTGCTGTTCATAAATCAATATACTTAGAAAAAATGAGGAAATAATTTTCATCAAATTAATAATATGAAAACAATTTTGATTTATGTTACTTAAAATGTTACATTGTATATATCTAAGTATAGTTTATTATTCTGTAAATATTTTAGAATATTTTCAAATAATGTTAAGATTATTCCAAATATATTAATAATAATACTATGATATAGTAAAAATGCTTATGAAATACTAAAGGTGATATATTTCTCTTAGAGAATCTATTATGTTAACAAAATAAAAGCTTTAGTAAGTTTCATAGTAAAGAAATCTCCAATTTAACTGAATAGTTCTTAAACTTATTTAATCATGAAACATTTATTGAAACTTTTATATTAAAACTAGAGGCCCAATGCACAAAATTCGTGCAAGGGGGACTGGGCCCTCATAGCCCCAGCTTCATATGGAAGGTCATCTGGAAGGTCATCTATATGGTTGTCCGGATGGTCATTCTGCTGGTAGGTCTAATTAGCATATTAGCTCTTTATTATACAGGATATTTCAGAGCACTGAAGTTCATAAATCTCAGTTTTCTAAATGTTGCTTGCAAGTCATCTTAGTAATATGAGCAGAGTTTTAAAATGAATGTCTACTCTATTTTAATATATGAATAAATGATTAAAAATTATAAAAATTAAGCTTGTCCAAAATAATCTATAAGAAAGAAGAATTTATATTTTACACTTAGTATACTCTAAATGGTCTATTGTTTATGCACAGAAGTAGACCTAACTGTGAACAGGTAACAGAAATAATAAGGGAATGAATTAAAATAGAGGTAGTAGGGATGGAAAAGAGAATATGAATTTTAAAGTATTTAGTAGGTACAATAGGACTTGGTGAATAATCGGATATGGCAATGAAGGAGAGAAATGACTTGTGAAAGTGTATTCATTATTGACACAAATGCAAACATGCATACAGGAGAGGATAAGATGAGCAGTTCTGTCTTTGACTCCTTAAGATCCAGTTAAATCAGTAACAATGAGGTGCAGGTATGCAACAGTAACTGAATAAATGTAAGAAGTTGAGGGGAAAAATGGGGACTAAAGTTATGTAAGTTATGCTGGGTATTTTCTGCATATAGGACATCTTTGAACACATGGAAGGTAGGATCATTCAGGAAGGAATATTCAATCAGAAGAATAAGGTGAGATATGAAATCACGATCAATGCCAACCCTTACTAGGTGATGTTAGACAGAAAATGGAACTCAGGAAGCCAGGGAAGAAATAGAAAGAAAGGGGTTGAATGAGGAAACCCATAACAGTTAAATGTCATAGTGACCTAGTGACTAGACAGTTTTAGGAAGGAGAGTGTTACTGAGAATACCAAATGGTAGCAAGTAACTGCGGTCGAAGGAATGTTAAACAGTTGCGACTAAACTTGACATTTGGAAGTTTAACAAAAAGGATTTAATGAGAAATCAATACTTTAAAAAATTTTTGGCAGCATTAGTCAAATTTCACAAGCTGAGAAGAAAGTAGCTATTAGTGAGGAATGCAAATGGTAGAAATGATTCTTTAAATAATCTTAAAGGTCTTGAGATGGCAAAGATTTGTTGTCAGCTGGAGGCAGTGATCTGTGGAGAAAGAGTGCAGAATCTGGGCAGTTAAGTTTATTTATAGATAAAAAGGGAGGAAGCCATGGAGGGGGACAGAATAATGATTCCTACAAAAACAGGAGGGAATCGGATTAAAACCATGGAGTGGATAAATTGGACTTGTTTCTAGAGAAGAACTCTTAGGAGACTAGAGGAAATGAGTGGTACATAATATTTTGGGATTAATTTTCTTGATGTTACAGGACTCAGATTTTGCCTTGAGAGTGAGAAAGCTTTGGGTCAAAGAGAGTAACGGAGGTTCTGGGTTGTTGCTGAGGAGAATGAGAGGGAATGTCTCAGCTTGTGAATTCTGGGCCCATTCACTTGTGCTCACTCTGGAGGACAATCACCTTATTCCACTGTAGTGTTTTACCTACTTTCTTTTTTCGTGTTTTGCATTTTCTTAATTTAGTGAGCTATAGGTATTCTGTCTTCATTTTAGTGAGCTATAGGTATTCTGTTGCCTTCATTGTTGGCTTCAATTTTCTTCTCTTTTCCCCCCCACATCAATTTTTCTTCCTACCTTAAAATTTCACGTATAGCTTACTGCTAGCATATGTGTTATATATATATACTAGAGGCATGGTGCACAGATTCATGCACAGATGGGGTCTGGTTGGCCAGCCCCGCTCAGATTGGTGTGGGCTGGCCAGGGACAGGGAATGCAGGTGGTTGGCTGGCTGGCCCCACCTCCTACTCAAACTTCGGGTTGAGGGGACAATTTTCATATTAACCTTTTATTATATAGGATATGAAGATGGGTTTATAAAATGGAACATTTGGAAAAGTGAAAATTATGGAAAAGTGTCTTCATTAGAGGAGGTGTGTTTTTCATTATTATAAAACAATCATCTATTTAATATTTTTAAAACATAAAAAGGTGAATTTTCCTTTCTTGTCACATCTTTACTTTATTTTTTGTTTTCTATCATTTGCCCAAGGGAGTTTTCCATATATATCCCCAATAATTATGGTATCCTCTACATTGGATACAGTTTTCCTCTTCTTTGTAATACTTAGATGACCTTGGAACATTACAATTTATTCTTTATTAATTTACTTTGCTTATTTCCCTACAAGATTATTAATTTTTTGTGTTTTTTAAAATCCTCACCCAAGGATATTGTCCCATTGCTTTTTAGAGAGACAAAAGAGAGCGGGAAAGACAGAAATACATATCTATGTGAGAGAAACACATTGATTGGTTGCCTACTGCTCACTCCCTGATCAGGGTCCAGGCAGTCAAACATCCCTCTGGCAGCCCAGGAGCCCTCATGGGATGTCCACTTGCCAGTAGGGAACAGGCCTAAGCTGCAGTCAGACATCCTTAGCACTGCTGAGGAAACGGGAAAGGCTCCCACCACCACCACACTGTACTGGCAGCAGTCAGCCTGGCTTGTGGCTGAGCAGAACTCCCTCTGTGGGAGCACACTGACCACTAGGGGGCAGCTCCTGCATTGAGCATCTGCCCCCTGCTGGTCAGAGTGTGTCATAGTGACCAGTCATTCCCAGTTGTTCTGCTGTTAGGATCAATTTACATATTGCTCTTTTATTATATAGATAGAATAGAGTCCTGGTGCAAGGGGCAGGGGGGGCCCCAGCTGATTTGCCCTGAAAGGTGTCCAGGATAAGGTTGGGGATCCCACTGAGGCTCCTGGCCAGCCTGGGTGATGGACTGATGGCTGTTTTCAGGCTGGCCACTGCCCCAGCAACTCAAGCTCCCAGCAAGGCTGGCTGGAAGCAGGTATCTGGTATTTATTTCTCTTTTATTATTAAAACTTTTTTTGCCTTGAGTGGAGGCCACAGCCAGCCAGGGCAGGCGGGAAGCTTGGCGTCCTCCATCGCCGAGGCAACCAAGCCTCCTGCTTGCTCCGGCTCAGTGGCTGCCAGCTGCCATCTTGTTTGGGTTAATTTGCATATAGTTGCTCTGATTGGCTGTTGGGTGTAGCTTGGAGCATAGTGGAGGTGCCTTCAATTTGCATGTTTCTCTTTTATTAAATTAGATTAATCTTTACTTTTTTATCTTTCTCTGTGTAATTTTATATATAATTTATAGCTAGCTATCATTTTCTTGCCAAGCTTCTCAACCTCTTTTGCTACCTCTGGGGTATAATTCTCTACCTCAAGAATTTTATGAGAAGAGAACCCACCTTCTACCCAGAAGGCTCAAAATGCCAGATACTCATTTTTGTAGTTTTCTTGCAACTAGGAAGCAGGGTGGGAAATGAACTTTGGCCAATTTCATGCCTTGTAATATTTTGTTTTGAGATAGCAGTGCTGAAAGTCTATTTTGGCTGTGGGGGGGTATTAATAATGGGAGCAATACTGAGTTTCTAAGTCAGGTTGACTGTGGTTTTAGCAGTGGTGACTGCTACCCAGTATTGGCTGGTGGAGATCTGATGGAGTTCAAAGTTAATATGATTGGATTGGATGTCCTCACTGGACTGATGTTGTATATGACTTTTGCTGTTCAACCTTCTTTATTCTTGCCCATGCATTTTATCCTGGTTATTGATTTTTTCAGGCAATTCAATGAGCTACACTATGTTCTTTTAAAAAAATAGTTTAAAACCTGAACTAGTAAGAATTGGTTTCTAATACTCATTGTAAATAACACTGACTGATATATCCTGAGAACACTATAATTTTTATTTTATTTTGTGTTTAACATGGCTTGTTTCTTGTGATAATTTAAACATATTTGGTATATCTAATTTAAAATATAGCTAAATAACTTGTTTAAAATTAATTCTAGGAGGTAGGAAAATTGTGTCCTTATATGTTTTATATCACAGTTTAAGGTGGTCTTAAGCACAGATTTCATCAAAAGTATATATTTCAAAAAGTACATAATCTTAATGTTTTACTAATACAAAAGTAGGAAATATTCAACACAATTTTGTAGAATTAATTAGAACAAATTATAGTTTCCTTAAAGAATCCTAATTAATTTTGCTTGTGCTATAGTGTTAAAATACTTGGTGGGCATTTGGTGGGCATTCTTTGCAAAATGAAGAAATATAACCTTATCGCCACTTAAAGTACCCAGTATCTAACTAAATTTAGCTGGGACTTGTCCTATTATGCAAGTTCCCACTCATCCAAGTTGACTCCCATTAGCCACTGTGCCATAATGGCTTATGGGACGACTGAACAGAAAATTGAATTAATGCCAGCCATTTCTCAATTATTTCTCATTCTCATAAAAATGATTAAAGCTGATGTAAGAGGGCTCATTAAAACAGAAAACATTAGCCTCATTAAAAAGCCATTAAGCCATCTCACTTCTCTGATTTATTTTATCATAACCTTATTTGGCCATTGTTTAAGTCACTGCACCCCACATTTCTTATCATTGAAGAAACGTTACTCAAATATACACTCTGGCTTTGTGGCTGTTTAATCTTAAAATCATCTCACACTACTGTCATTTAGTTTAAAACTCTTTGAGGCTATCATCTAATTACTGCTAATTGGAAAACAGCTAATAATAACCAATTGGAATAGATTTACCTTCCAATATTAATTTTTGCTCTTCTTAAAACACAAAAGTTATTAGTCTTTTAACCTTGTATTATCTAACCTTGAAGCTAAATTACTGCTCATACAGATAAAGTAAATGCCCACTGGTCATTTATAATGACAACATGATTTTTTTGTTGTTGTTGTTATTGTGCGGCAGTGATTTCAGTTGCTCAACCAATAAAAGATCTAACCTGGGAAAATACATCTTTAGGAGAGGTTTCATTTTGCTCAGGCTATGCTTTAGGTATAATACAGTTGGGATGTTAACAGGTGGGTTTTTTTTTTTCCTTAAGAATGTTTCCTTAGCATGTCTTTCCAGGTATAGATCCAAATGAAACTAACTTGGTTTTAAAAATAGCATATGTAAAAAGAAAATAAATAACATATGCATTTATAATTCATGTGGAAAGTAAACACATTATAAGATATACTTATATCAGGAAAAGCAGCACTAGCCAAAGTAATAGATAGTCCCTGAAATCTCAGTGGCTCATTCCTAATGGCACAGTGTGATGCTGGTTTGATAGTCTTTTTCTGTCTTGTACCTGCACCTTCTGAAATGCAATGGCCATGATGTTGCCCTGCCCAGATCCTTCCTAAGTAATCTTTTAACTATTGCATATATTAAGGTTTAATCTTCATGCTATACAGTTCAATGGGTTTGACCATCACAGGCTCATATAGACCAGTTTCAATGCCCTATAAAATCTTGCCTGTTTCACCTATTCAACACTCTTCAATTATCCCATCCTCCATCCATCACTGATCTTTCTACTGTCTCTGTAGTCTTGCCTTTCCTATATTGTCATACTGTTATAATTGGAATCATACAGTATGTAATCATTTCAAACTAGATTCTTTTACCCAGCAATGGCGTTTATAGTTACATGCTTTTGTGGAAAAATAATCTAGTTTTTATATAATTTACTGTGTATACAAATGTTAAACCCAAATTAAATTTGGAAGCAGATAAAGGTGCTTATAAAAGATGTCAGTGTTTATGATGTTTAAGTTAATAATAATTTTCCCACATTTCTACCTATTTATTCATTTCATCTACTCCTACTTTTAAATAAATAATTTGCCCTTCTGATCATTATCATTGAATAATGGTCTTTTCATTTATGAAAGTACAGGTGAACACAGGCAAAATGGGTTTACAAATTGTTCTAGGTTCTCTCCCAGCTGGTATTCTAGAATAGTGACATTGGTTTTTATTTATGGAAAATCATGGAAATCATAATGACAAATACAATATTTACTGCTGTAGACTCATTCAAATCAATATTAGAGATTGTTAGATATGGAATGAGCATGATTTTTGCATTCAGAGCAATTTAGTTTAGAATCCTGGAGATACCAAACTCAGTTTTAGCTACCTGCTGCCCCAAAAGCCAATGGTCAAGAGACAAGGGTTGGCACAAGGAAAGTCCATTTATTAAAGAGTCAGCAGCCTGGAAGGATGCTGGACTAAGGTCCTAAAAACATTTCATATCTCAGTGACAGGGAAGGGAAATGCAGAATGAAGAAAACCAGAGGGAGGGTTTTGTGGGCTCTCCTTTTGAGGGTGCTGTATGCCAGTCATTACATTCTGCTCCAATAACCATCTTGAAGCCAGTCAAGTGGTGGTCTGTTTTTAGTTATCCTAGTTTTATAGTCAAAGGTCAGAAAATCTCCTGGAACTAAAAGACCTGAAGGCTGGAGTCTGCTTCTTCAGAAGTTAGTTCCTAATTCCTTTAAGCAAGCAGGCCATTTATTCATAGCTAGCTACATGTCAATCTACAAATCATAATTTATAAAAACAACCTTAAAGGACTGATAGGTGATTTACAGTAGTTGTCACCAACAGTGCAGAGTTGTGGATAAATTATCTCTCATACTGTAACTTCCGTTTTAAATTGGATACCACTATTCTAACATTAGAGACAGTTGTGAGAATTAAATAATGTAAGTAAATAAACCACCTAGAACAGTACAACACAGTGTGTGACATTATTTTAATGGCAACAATTATGGTTATGATACTTTTCACTCTACAGTTGAAATTGTATTAATTTACACATTGAACTTGTTCTTCTTCTATTGGTTCCAGTAGAATGGACAAACACATAAGTCTTCTCATGAAAGTCAAAGTATGGTGTCAGGTAAATAATGCAAGAGCATAGAAGATTGTCTGTTTTTCTGACATGTGCATCATTGGTGATACATATTGATAAGGGTAGTAATCTCATCAATGTTTGTCTTGTCAATGTTTCTCCCTCATCTATGTTTCTCTCTCATCAGTGTTTCTTATGTTTCTTTCCCTCTCCATTCCTCTTTCTATAATCTCAGTGCTGGTTTCTGAGATCTATCTGGAAATTACAAATACAAGAGCAATGTTACATATAGTTGTTCTACAAAAGCTATAGAGCAAATCAGAACTTTTATTCATCACTGGAGGCTCGGTGCACAAATTCATGCATGGGTGGGGTCCGGCTGGCCTGACTCGATGGGGGTCCATCGGGCCGGGCCAGTGGGGGGGTAGGGGCCTCAGGTGGTTGGCCAGCTTGTCCCGCCCCCTCATTGGGGCCCAGATCAGGCTGGAGGGCTGCCGCAGTGTGCGTCATAGCCACCAGTTTTTCTGATTGTTCCACCGTTCTGGTCGCTGGGCTTTTATATATAGAGATACTTTATTGGAGACAGTTTTATAGATTTCACCTCTGAGTTTACCATAAAAGTTATAAGCAACCATTACTTTTCCACGTAACCCAATATCAAGATCCTACAGATACAGTATATTACAAAAACAAGGAGTAAAAAAATGGAGAGATGAGACCAACTATTTTGAACTGATATAGTAAGCTTTATGCTGCATTCATTCTAAATTCTCCTGGAGTTACACAGTTCAGGATAATGAAATAAAAAACACTAGTTTTCATTGATTTTGAAACGCAGTCAAATTCACTTAAACATGTCAGTTGCCTTAGCTAGATAAATTTGGTGTTAAGAGTATCTCATCAAAAGTAAATACTGCACAAATTCTTAATCATCTCATTGTCTGTGTTTTCAGAGCCCTTTACACTTTCAGGCATCCCCTTATCTTTTCCCTGCAGGGCAACACAAACTGAAACACTTCTTTAGATGGAAGCAGACATCCTATTCTCTGTGGTGGTGATGCAGAAGCCAGAGTGAGTTGTAATTTATCACCTTCCTAATATTTCTGAGGTTTCTATTGTCCTGCTTCAGTATATTTTTACTGTGCTTCCTTGGGTCCTTGTGTTTAATGTAACTAGAAATCTACTCTTATGCTTCCTAGGAATGTGAGACATAAAATGATAGTTATGAAAACTTTGCAGACTATAAAGTGGTACTTACTACTTAATAATAATTAATAATTCTGTAGTGCAGAGAAATAAAAGAGAACTTTAAGCACATACTTACAAGTGAATTATCATCTCTGTCTAGAGCTTTCTAAATAGATGGCACCTTTTAATTCCTATTAGGCTGGAGAGAACTAAAACCATAATATAAAATATCAGTGTAAGAGTCATGGTATAAATAACAACAAAACAACAGCAGTAAAATGCATCACTACCCAGGATGAAAGGAATTGTGAAATACCTCTTTATCCTTTAAATATATACAAAAACATTTTACTTTAAAATATTCTTGTGTTGACATAGTTTGTTTGGAAACTTCAAGCTATTATAATGAGGAAACTTAACAGACATAAGTATTTTAAACCAACAATTCTGTAGCATCTCTCACATAAGGAACTATGACAAGGAATAGCTAAAATAGCAGACATGGTTTTTCTAGCCTCTGAGAGTTGGCAGCTGAGATTGGGGCACTGTGGAGCAATCTAGAAGGTTAAAAAAAGACAAGAGAAGAACAACAGTAGATTAAGTGTTCACAAGATAAACAACAGCCATACTAATTAAAGATACAGCATGGCATTGGCCAGTGAGGCTCAGCTGGTTGAGCATCATCCCATGCTCCGAAAGGTTGACAGTTGGATTACCAGTCAGAGCACATGGCCTGGGTGTGCACTCCATCCCCAGTGCAGGAAATGCAGGAGGCAGCTAATCAATGTTTAGCTCTCATCTATATTTCTCTCTCTCTCACTCCCTCTTCCTTCCTCTCTAAAATTAATAGTTTAAAAAAAAACATGATTGTGTATGTCATTTTGCACCTTAATATAAAATTTGATTTATATTAGAATCTATTTGATTTCTCTGTATAACTTGTCAATATAGCAAATGCTGAGTCGATGATCTAATCATATAATCTATATATACATATATATACATATGATGAATTTCTCAGGTGAGAAAAAGGAAAATTACTTAAGTTAATAAAACCAACAGAAAATCTCTTTTACGCTTTATTTCCTTTAATTTAAAGAAGAAATATAAACTTCTTATGTACCTCTATTTTATTCAATATTTTATTTAGGAGCATTTCATAAAAAATCTTGCAGTCATTTAAATTCTGTAAATTCAGTCTGCTGTTACTGTTTTTATGCATATCACAGAAAAAGTATATGTCTGTTATGCTGAATCAATAATATGAAAAATGAGAATAAAGAAAATAACATTTAATATCTAAAGAATATTATTAATGAGTTTTACAGTGGATATTTTAAAATCATCATCTGAGGATATGCTTGTTTACGAGAGAGAGAGAGAGAGAGAGAGAGAGAGAGAATGAGAGTGAGAGAGAGATTGGTAACATTGTTTGCAAAATGAGGAACATCAGTTGGTTGCCTCCCATATGTGCCCCAAAGGTATGTACCCTTACTTGGAATCAAACCCGCACCCTTTTGGTGTACAGGAGGATGCTCCAGCCAACTGAGGCACCCTACCAAGGCTGACAACAGCTTTTAACAGTGAGAAAAAATGGGAGATTATCTTTCTGTACAGTAACTATCATTTACACAACTATTATGTTATCATATTTAGCAATAATGCAAGTTTTAATACATGGGTATAAGTATCTTATTTAGAAATAAAGATAAATTCTTAGACCCAGAAAAATAAACTGAGTACATTAAAATATTTCTTCTTTCTCTAACCAGTATCAAAGTGATATAGGAAGAGATAAAATCATAAAAGGAATAGTAATAAATGTGAGTCCTAGTTTACTTCCCAGCTTTATTTCAACCTAGTTCTTCATTGTTACAGGCATAAAAGTTAGTGAATTTTACTACATTCACCTTACACTGGTTTCCTATCAAACAGAATATCAGTGGAACACCTCCGCTGAGCTCCCTACATGAAATTGTCCTTTTGTATGTCTCATAATCAGCGGCGATATGGCCAAGCATCTGGCAGTGACAAGCAGACGTGTTTGATTTATTGGCTAATATCACCACTTGTTAGTGGATGGTTGAGCAGGAGACTAAAAGAGCAGAAAATCAGAGAGAATAAATTATGAAGGCACCGAACTGTGCTATTATAAAACCTTCCTTGTCACAGCTGTGACATCTCACAGGAAATGGAGGATGACAGCAGTGTTCTTTCTTCAAAGGGCCCATACCTTCCATTTGTGATCCTGACCATATATAAATAAATAAAGCAAACACAGTGCATAAGCAAGTTGGAGCTCCAAGAGGAAATGCCTTCCTCTCCACAGAGCACTTTGGTTCCAGTTTCCTTCTCCTTGAAAGGAGAGAAAATATAGCCGACTTCCATTACAAGCACACACTAGGACTCCATCCCTTTCCTCAACCCAGACTTTTATTTAAATCAGTTACCCAAATCTTACTTTAGTGAGTCATTTTAACCAATCCATTCATACTGACCCTCTCTTCTTAGCAAGTGATTTCAATGTAGCCTAAGATCAGGTAGAAGTTAAATGTGTTAAATATTAAAGATTTATTTAAAGTCCATAATAGTAAGAAAATGACTATGCACTGTGATGAGTAGAACCAACATCTTAGAACCTGAAGTCATTGCTTAGACTTTTGTTTTCTAATATGTTAAAATATTTTTAAGTACTTAAGTTTCTTTAAAATATCACATTTATTTTATTCTATATTGACATTTTAATATTTTACAAACACCTGAATGTAGTTAAGACTAAATCAAAAAAGAGGCAGAGTAAATGATAGTTTTGTTTACTATTCCATATGCTATTCCAGCTGCATAGTTTCACTAGTTCATTCCAAGAGTCAAGAGAGGATAGCTTTTGAAATCAATCTTAAAGCATGTTGTTTATGGGGAAATGTAGCAAAAACTATGTCCAAAGAACTAGACGAAGAGGTAAATCTTACGTTAAATGTTCATATCACCAAAATAATAGCAATAATAAAGAGGGCAAAGGGAATTTTTGCATCTGTTTATGGCATAGATTGTGGTGATGGTGTCATAGATGTGTATTTAACTACAAACTCATCAAATTGTATAGAGTGTTTTCTTAAATTGAAGGTGCATTTGATACATGGTACAACATGATTTTATATATATATATATACACACACACACACACACACACACTAGAGGCCCAGTGCACAAAAATTTGTGCACTCGGGAGGTCCCTCAGCCCGGCCTGTGCCCTCTCACAGTCTGGGACACCTCAGGGATGTTCACCTGCCGCCTTACGTCTCCTCCCTGGGTAGCGGGCCTCGGCTGGCAGTCAGACATCCCTCTGGCAGCCCAGGAGCCCTCAGGGGATGTCCACTTGCCAGTGGGTAGCAGGCCTAAACTGTAGTCAGACATCTTTAGCACTGCTGAGGAAGTGGGAGAGGCTCCCGCCATCGCTGCTGTTCTGGAAGCTGGCAGCCGGGCTTATGGCTGAGCAGAACTCCCCCTGTGGGAGTGCACTGACCACCAGGGGCAGCTTCTGCATTAAGTGTCTGCCCTCTGGTGGTCAGTGTGTGTCATAGTAACCGGTCATGTCCAGTCATTCTGCTGTTAGGATCCATTTGCATATTACCCTTTTATTAAATAGGATAGAGGCCTGGTGCATGGGTGGGGACCTGACCAGCCTGGGTGAGGGGCTTATGGCTGTTTGCAGGCTGGCCAAGCCCCCCAGGGAGGACCCTCACCTCTCGGGGGTATGGCCAGCCTGGATGATCCTGATTGGCTTGTGGGTGTGGCTTGTGGGCATGGCTTGTGGGTATAGCAGAGGTATGGTCAATTTGCATACTTCTCTTTTATTAGATTAGATATGTTAAATTACAGGTTTTTAATTTATGATTAAGAGGAACATGTGCATTAAAATCCTGAAGTTCAACAGTCTGACAGATTTCAGGACACAGGGGTTTGTAGGCGATGGGAAGAGATTAACCAAATAACATATATGCATAGATAGACACATGCAATAATGTGATAAAGGCCTGGGATGAGAAGGAACTGGGTGGAGTAGGGACAAAGGGGAGGAAAACGAGGGACACCTGTAATACTATCAACAAGAAAAACAAATCTAAAACAAACAAAAAACACAGTGAGCCCTGCCGATGTGGCTCAGTGGTTGAGTGTCTATCTATGAGCCAGGAGGTCATGGTTCAATTCCTGGTCAGGGCATATGTCTTGGGTGTAGAGTTGTTCCCCAGTATAGGACATGTAGGAGGCAGCCAATCAATGATTCTCTCTAATCACTGATATTTCTATCTCTCCCTCCCTCTTCGTTTCTCTCTGAAACCAATAAAAATATGTTTAAAAGGTTAAAAAAATATTACCTCATGCCTATAGGAATGGCTATAATCAATAAACAAGTGTTGGCAAGGATGTGGAGAAAAGGGAACCCTTATGCACTGTTGGTAGGAATGAGATTGGTGCAGCCACTGTGGAGAGCAGTGTGGAGTTGCCTCAAATAATTTAAAAAAATGTAACTGCCATTTGACCCAGCAATTCCACTTCTGGAAATAATCAGAAGAAATCTGAAACACTAATTCAAAAGAATATATGCACCCCTATGTTCATTGCAGTATTACATTTACACCATGGAATATTATTTGGCTGTAAAAAAAGAAAGAAGTCTTACCTTTTGCAACAGGATGGATAGACCTGGAGATTATTATGTTAAGTGAAATAAACCAGACAGGAAAATACAGATACCATATGAAATCCCTTAATTGTGGAATCTAATGAACAAAATAACAAAATAGAAACTGATTCATAGAGAATAGACTGACAGCTGTGAAAGGAGAGGAGTGGTGGGGGTTGGATGATAAAGGTAAAGAGATGAAAAGAAAAACATAAAAAAGGGCAGACACAGGGCATTTTGGTGGTTGCAAGCAGGGAAGAGGAGGTGGGGAGGTGGAAGAGGGCAGAGAGGGCATAAATGGTAGTGAAAGAGACTTGCCTTTGGGTGGTGTACATACTGTGCAGTACGTATATTATGTGTTATAGAGATATACACTTGAAACCTGTGTGATTTTATTAATCAATGTCACCCCAATAAATTTAATAAAAAAAAAGAAAGAGTAATCTACAAAAGTTGTTATGATTGGAGAGCCCATGTTAGATTTTTTTCTTCAGGTCCTTTTTAATAATAAGCAGAATGTTAAGTGTGAGGACAATCTATTAATCTCCCTGACATCTATTTGCATAATGTATTTCCATGCAGCCTTAAAGAGTGAGTTAAAGCATATCCTTCCTTAGAAGTTTCAACCTCTGGAGAATTGATTGAATTTACCTGATTGTCCTATGATTTACATGAGTCCATTGTTTACTCTCTAAAATGAAAGGGTAACTAATAATGTTAATGAAAGGAAAGGATCAACTAAAAGTTTAAAACAATCCTGCATATAAAATCACCAATTAATGCACATAAATCAGAAGGTGCCAGTGCAGATTGTCCTAATTGCAGGTATTGATTAGGAATGGCATTGCCACTCACATGGCAACACCTTACTCCTTAATCCTAGTGAAGTAGGGACCAGGACTTCCAGTTTGTGTGTGATGGATAATAATTCTACCACATAAATTCAGGAAAAGCAGCTATTCCATAATATATAGATGTAAGAATAAAACCTCACAGTTCTGCTTTTAAAGAAAGGAAATTTGTTCTTAAAAATAACTTGAAAAATATAGAGGGTAAATTCTCAAATATGTATCTCTAATAAAAAAAAATCTTGAATTGATTCATGATTGACTTTGAACTTGTTTGCAAGTATTGTCAGAATATTTACCATTACTGTATACATAAGTAAGAAGAAATGTAGAAGACCAAAAGGTAGTAGACTATGATGAGGGAAAAATAAGAACCAAAAAATACATTGGGAATCATATTTGGAATTAAGTTTGGGCTTAAGCTTCTCTTCTTATGCTTTCCTTCTAAATTGATGCAAGATGGTATCTCTCTGAATCTCAATAATGTTAGTTAAGCTTCAGTGTTGCTGTGATTTAAAATAATCTATATATATAAAAGCCTAGCAACAGGAATGGCAGAATGACCAGAATAATTGGTGGCCATGATGTGTACTGCAGCAGCCAACCAGCCTGATCCTGCCCCGATTGGCCCCTCACCCCCTATTGGCCTGACCCCCAATTGTCCCCAAACATCCCTTGGCCCCTTCCTTCTTCTTGCCCAGCCTGATGGGCCCCCATAGGCTAGCTAGACACCATCCATGTGTATGAATGAATTCATACACTGAGCCTCTAGTGTATATATATATATATGAATAGTACAGGACTTTAAATAATTTTGCACAAACATTTGATTTTCAGTAAAGGAACTAATTTTAAAAGAATTTATACATATACATATCATACAGACATGCACATAAACCTGTGTATATTTAAAATCTTTAAATGGACAAATTTAACATGTTATGTTTTTACATAATTTATCCAAATATTTATGCACAATACATATTATATTATACCTTGAATATACAGTGTCCCAGAATATGTATATGCTCTTTGAATGATCATAAAGTCAGTATTTATTAACATACAATTTCCTTTTCAAAATTTAAAAGAATTTACAGAAATGAATAAATTTTTTTGTCAATGTTGGTTTTCAAACTGATGACCATTCTGGTCCAGGCACTGCTGATAACTTGAAGCAATGGAGTTGCAAACATCAGGAATCTTTATATAAAAAAAGAATCATTTCATTTGGTGTTTGTGTGCCCCAATTTGTTGATGGTTGCCAGTCATGCATCCTAAACTTTAGCTTTTATGTATCTTCATAAAAAATGTCAAGTGGCACTTTAGGATAAATTTTCTTTTTCCAAAGCTTAGTCTGGCTTCACCCATTATTGCAAATCAGTTAAGCCTGAAAATAAATGAAAATTAAGTGAGTTATCAGCTGTTAAAGTGTGTATACAGCTTTTGGGAGGGTTACCCTATACTATACTTTGACTGGGTTTTTGAGTACTACTCTCTATGTTAACTGGTTTATATACATGATGTTAATTAGTTTTCACAAAATATCTGAAAGCTAGGAATAATTATTGTAATAATTCCGAAGCATGAAATATCTAGCTAATAAGATAAGTAGCTCAGATTCAACTTTGAATCACTTAAATGTAAAGTCAGTTTTCTTAATTAAGCACACTATTACTTTGTCAACAATGAATTGAATAATGAAAGATGCTACATACCTAATATTTTTCTCTAAGTTTTAAAAGAAGGATTGCCTGACACAATTATAAAATTCTGGTCCTGAATTCAGCTGAGACTCTGTCCCAGTATTTCTGGATAATATCTGTTAAAATGTTGCTTGTTTTAAGATGCTGGTATCCTCCCTTTAATAATATGTTTTAATTTCTCAGATATATGGGAAATGCATGTGAATATTTCTCAAATTGGTTGTTATCCAAATTATAATACAATATATGAATGTTTAGTACCTTTATGTAGAAAGGAAATAATCTCATCTATAATGGATTTCAATAATCCAAAGAACAACCTCAATATTTTAATATGTAATGAAAATGTCAAACTTATATACCTCCAAATAAGCCAATGCTTTGCACTGAAGAAAGCAGCAGAAATTATGAGGGCAGCATTTCTATCAGGCTTTGCTTCTTTGGTTTGAGGTAGACAATGAAATTAAAACATCACTAGGCAATTTCTCAGTGGCTCAGGACTAGACACGTTTTACACACATGAGTGAGAACAGTTGTATCCATGTGTGGAAAATCTGTCAGAACTCACAGCAGGGGCTCTGATGAGAATCCACCATCAGTAAACTTGCCAGATAGTTCCAACTCTTTGAATTATCATAAGCAGCATTCAGTAGTGAGGCCAGAATCAAGGGTCTGTTCATGTTATCTGATTGTGTATTTCTGAACTTTCAAAGGTTTAGTGTATCTTGGTCATTTGAGATCATGTTGGAGTTTAAACCTAGGCATAGCCATTGGCAGAATTAAGTAGGGTTTTTTCCCTCTTGAGTGAGAGAAATGTGGGAGATGAAGGAGGGTAGAGAAAACTATTTCCAAGTAGACTGATGTGTTTGTGAGAATAAAACACAATGCCAGACTTTTGACTCTCCCTCAAAAATGCTAAAATGTTGAGATTGCTCATTGTATTGTTGAGATCCATTATAGTGAGATTTTTCTTTTTCACATAAAGGAAATACATTTTATTAAAGATTATACAAAACCCAATATAGGAAATATTCTTGTGCTTTTTTCATATACCCAAGAAACCAAGCCTTTGTCAACCTCAACATAACCTAGTCTCCAATCCTGCCAGGGTACTTCCTCTTCACTCCTTAACTGCATCTTGCCTTAGAGGGCAGTGCCTCTGGTCTCATCAGACAATTCAGCTCTGCTTGCCATGCCATATCACTACCACTGCTGATTCCTGGCCCATGGCCTTATTCTGAACATATCAGCATGCCCTTGAGAACAGATTATTAAAAGACTAGAGGTCCGGTGCACAAAAATTTGTGCACTTGGCGAGGCAGGGGTGGGGGGGGCCTTCAGCCCGGCCTGTGCCCTCTCCAAGCCTGGGAACCCTTGGGGGATGTCCACCTGCTGGCTTAGGCCCACTCTCTGGGCAATCAGGCCTAAACTGGCAGTCAAACAACCCTCTGGCAGCCTGGGAGCCCTCAGGGGATGTCCACTTGCCAGTGGGGAACAGGACTAAGCTGCAGTTGGATATCCTTAGTGCTGCTGAGACAGCGGGAGAGGCTCCCACCACCACCACTGTACTGGCAGCCATCAGCCAGGCTTGTGGATGAGCAGAGCTCCCCCTGTGGGAGTGCACTGACCACCAGGGGCAGCTCTTGCATTGAGTGTCTGCCCCCTGGTGGTCAATATGTGTCATAGTGACTAGTCATTTTCAGTTGTTCTGCTGTTAGGGTCAATTTGCATATTACCCTTTTATTATATAGGATACTTTTTAACTTTTATCCATGGGGTAACATCATGGATCCCCCCCCACACCTTACAATTTTGAGCAAAGGTAATGCCTCCTTTCTCACTAGGTTTATGATTTTATAGAACTAACCTATATTCAGATTAAGCTTGCATATTATGAAGATTGTTATTATTTTTTAATCCTCACCCGAGGATATTTTTTCATTGATTTTTAGGGAGTGGAAGAGGGAAAGTCAGAGAGAAATATCAATGTGAGAGAAACTGGTTGCCTTCTGCACAGCCCCAACCAAAGCTTGTGCCAGGAGGGAGCCTGCAGCTGAGGTAAATGTGTGTGGTATGGGCAATGCGTAGTAGATGGAGTGTCTCCAGTTTTAATCACTTCACTTTTCATTTGAAAAGTAATTCATCATGAGAAGTCAGTGGGGTATAGAGAGCACTAATTGCAGCAAAATATCAAGGACAGTTTTCCTCTGTCTTAATTAAACATTAATGAGTGAAGTTATTTGCAAATGCATGCTGCAGGGATGGACTTGTCTGTCTGCGTTTGGTAAATACTGACACTAGGTGTCAAAATAAAGCACCTTAATTGATTTATACAGGAATGGTTTAGAAAGACTGCACCTGGCTTGACATTTCCCTAGGTTCTTATAGAGTACTTTCTGATAAATTATTTATAAAGACACTTGTCCTGACCTATCCTAATTACAGGAGTGATTGTTTCCAGACTAATCAATTTTGTGTAAATTTGACTTTTCTTCTCTAAGTGTTGCTATCAACTTAAGGAATTTTACACTGATGAGTGTCAGGTTTTTTAAAAATATATATATTTTCAGAAGAAATATGTAGTTCCTTTTTTCTTGGTTATTGAAAATATGTGTAAGATTTTTAGATATTTTTGAATTGATAATTTTATATGAATATACTCATTTTATCTTAATATATTTGTTCATCTAGCTACTTTACTTGAGCAATAATCTATAAACCCTTAAATAAAATGAAAAGCCTAAAGAATACACTCAATTCAAACTTCAAATTTTAAAGTAATGTTCAAAGTGACATTGTCTTTGATATTTTAGAGTACATATAAGTTAATACACTCTAAAAGGCATTAAATAAACCTTTATGCCTAGCTACATTAGTTGATATGTAGTTGTTTTTATCAGAGTTCCTCATTACTTTTCTGTGAACAATTTCTCTGCAATGTTTATTTTTATAAGAATAATTGAGCAATAATTTTGAATCTCAAATATTACTTCAAAAAGTGCAATTAATACTTAAAATAATAAACTATATATTACATTAAGTGCTTCTAATTTCTTACATTATAAGTTAGAGTAATATCTATACCTTATAACAAAATTTTCTGTTGATCAGTGTAGCAATGGAGCAATTATCAGAAAATGACCATAACTGTGCATATATAGTTTGAGAATTTTAAAATAGCAGTAAGGAAATATATACATATACATTTTTCAAAGGAGGATCTTCCTGCTGTGTCTTAGATCTGTAATTTACTCTGTTTTCAGACAGTGCTGTTAAATTTCACTCTGAATTCTCATGACACTCCCAGTTTCCCAAACCATATGGCTTGATGCAGATAAAATTGGCTTATGGCAAATAGTGAAACACACTTCACATTTTCCCACCTGTGAAACTAGTGCAGTGTTCTGGTGTACATTTTTAAAGTTATTAATATTGGGTTTTGCAGTGGGTCTTTATTTTCAGACTTTTTATTAGTCCTTTTGGACAATTTCATTGCCACATTTGAAAATAACCAAGCCTCATCTCATGAGGCTCAAATTTGAGAAGAATTTCATTTGAGATTAACATTAATATAAGGGACATTTATATGTATTTGTTTTTAAACTATGGAATAGGAATTCCTGTTTTTAATATATAAACAGGATTCTCCCCTTCACTTTCTGGAAACAACACAAAAGCAAGAAAAATAAAGAGAAACTAATGCTGACATCATCTTTGGGGAAAAAAAAGAGATATCTAAAAGCACATGTACACACAAAAACAAGTCATGCCTTCCCAAAACAATGGTATCTGCAATGATGATCATGTTTTATTGCGTTATAACAAAAGAACACTCTTTACTTCTGTTATCGCAGAAAGCCACACTGAGACAAATTTAAATTCTGGCAGACCCTGTGGTACAGTACCAATTATTGCTTATTTGCAGTGATGGCCATGGAATTCTCAGGTTGATGATTAGGAATTTGACATGATTCGGTTCCAAGCACAGGAGTCAGGGTGCTGAACCAGATATCACAAAGGTAACACTTATTTGTGAGAAAAGTCTTATTAATGATTGATGGTAGGAAAGAAACTGTGAACAGACAGGTGAGAAGAGATCTCGCACTCATCAACAGCAACAAGAAAAATTTCTGCTTGATGAGAGCATGAACATAGCTCATTCATCATATGTAAGAGATGAGTAATCAAAAAGAAATACATAATACATATCTATCAACAAGTGAATCTAAAAATCAAGTGAATAAAAAATCTGATGAACAGAATAAACTGGTGAATATAATAGAATCAGGGGCATAGAAAGGGAGTGTACTGATAATTTGGGGGGGAAAGAGATGTAGGGGATGCAGGAAGAGACTGGACAAAAACTGTACACCTATGGATGAGGACGGGGGGTGGGTAAGGACAGAGGGTGGGGTGGGAACCAGGTGGAGGGGAGCTATGGGGGGAAAGAGGAATAACTGTAATAATCTGAACAATAATTTTTAATAAATAAAAAGAAGAAATACATAAATCCTATACAGATGTAGTGAAAGAAAGAGAAAAAAATATTATAAAGGAGAGAAGGAGGGAGGAAAAGAAAAGGAGGAAGAAAGGGAGGGAGGAAAGTATACAGTAAGGAAAGAAGGAAGACGGGTGACCTGTAAAGAACATTACCCAGAACAAATGTTCCCATAGGATAAATAATATTATATCCACTTTCAATGGTATAATGACTCCACTGTTTTGATGTCTGCCAAAATGACATACCAAATTTCCATATGCCTTGAGTCTATACCTGGATTTCCTGTTTTATTCTATTGGACTATTATCTTATTAATGTATTAATCTTACAACTATTTAATATAGAGGCTTTAAAGTAAATATGTTTGACTATTTTGTATGATTACCCCATACCAAACAAACACACTTTTTTATCTTTATTGTTCATATTATTACAGTTGTTTCTCTTTTTCCCCCCCATAGCTCTCCTCCTCCCAGTTCCCACGCCATAATTTTTATCTTTACTTTTTCTTCTTCTTCCTCTTCTCAAAGGATACCTTTCAGCATTTCATATAATACTGGTTAGGTGGTGATGAACTCTTTTAGCTTTTTCTTGTCTGTGAAGCTCTTTGTCTGACCTTCAATTCTGAATGATAGCTTTGCTGGGTAAAGTAACCTTGGTTGTAGGTTCTTGCTATTCATTGTTTTGAATATTTCTTGCCACTCCCTTCTGGCCTGTTGAGAAATCAGCTGACAGTCGTATGGTTGCTCCCTTGTAGGTAACTGACTGCTTTTCTCTTGCTGCTTTTAAGATTCTCTCCTTGTCTTTTGCCCTTGGCATTTTAATTATGATGTGTCTTGGTGTGGTCCTCCTTGGATTCCTTTTGTTTGGAATTCTCTGCGCTTCCTGGACTTGCAAGTCCAATTCTTTCACCAGGTGGGGAAAGTTTTCTGTCATTATTTCTTCACATAGGTTTTCAATATCTTGCTCTCTCTCTTCTTCTGGCACCCCTATAATTCTGATGTTGGTACGCTTGAAGTTGGCCCAGAGACTCCTTACACTACCTTCATGTTTTTGGATTCTTTTTTCTTTTGGCTTTTCTGGCTGGGTGGGTTTTGCTTCTTCATATTTCATATCTTTGACTTGATTCTTGCGATCCTCTTGTCTGCTGATGGATCTCTGTATATTATTCTTTATTTTAGTCAGTGTATACTTAATTTCTAGCTGGTCCTTTTTCATATGCTCAAGAGTCTTACTAAATTTATCGGCAGTCTCTAGAATATTCTTGAAAAGCCTTATAACTGTGGTTTTGAACTCCATATACAGTCGTTTGCTTTCCTCCATTTCTGTCATTTGTGACCTGTTTCTTTGTCTCCGCATTTTGGCTGCTTCCCTGCATTGACAGAGTGGTTTTAATCAGCTTTGTCTATGGTGGGAGAACTTCTATGCTGGAGACACCCTTATGGGGCAAGACTTGCTTCAGTGGGGCTTTGGTGCCTACTAAATCTGCTCCCTGAGTGTGTCCCTTATGAGTCTAAGGAGTTGTAGGCTGGGTGGTCCCACTCTGACCACTGGGTATGCTGGCTCTTGTATCTCTAAGGAGTTGCTATTTTAGCTTCTGCCTGGGGCTTCCCAGCCTTTTATATGCAAAAGCCTCTGCTCGCAGCTTGGGTGGGGTGGGGTCTTGGGGAGTCGACAGGGTGGAGCAACCAGCTATGGCCAATTCTCAGCCCTGCCCTATGAAGCACCAGGTCTCAAGCCCCTCTGGAGTTCCTCCCAGCACCAGTTGGGTGCCAGACAGTCCAGCTCCTCCCTGTATGATTCTGAGTCCCCAGAAACTTGCCTGGAACTGGAATTCAGAGCCATCGGGACCTTGTGCTTCCCTCCGGTATGAAATGGTGCCAGCCTTTTCCGTGAGCCCCTTCACGCATGCCTTCATACCTCTGCACTTTATTTCTGCACCTCCTCTGAATCTTTCTAGTTGTAGAATTTCCACTCAGCCAGCCTTCCTGTGGGTTTGGGTGGCATCCATTTTTTCTTTTCATTGTGGTTTTGTAATAGTTGTGCCCAACAGCAATTCCGGTGTTCACCTATGCCGCCTTCTTGGTTTCTCCTCAACAAACACATTTTTTAAGTAATATAGTCAACTTTTTAAGTTCTGGAAAAACCAAGTGGCATTGTTATGAGGATCATGTTAGAGTTTTCCAGGTATACAATCCAGATCATCTGTAAATACATATTTGGGTTAATCCTTCCATAATAATGTTAAATGGTGATAAAATTAGTGGATGCCCAATCTTTGGACACTAGGGGCCTGGTGCACGAAATTCATGCATGGAGGAGGGAGGGGGTGTCCCTCAGCCCATCCTGCCCCCTCTCACAGTCTGGAACCCCTCAGTGGATGTCCTATGATGGCCCCAGTCTGCCAGGCTCCTTCTGTG
Organism: Murina feae; assembly: GCA_004026665.1. NCBI lineage: Eukaryota > Metazoa > Chordata > Mammalia > Chiroptera > Vespertilionidae > Murina > Murina feae. The sequence goes on from PVJC01009308.1 coordinate 26,107, forward strand.
TGTGTGTGTGTGTGTGTGTGTCGCCACTGGGGACCTGCCCCCAGCCGCATCTGAGGCTCGGAGAAGTCCTCCTGTGTGTGTCTACCTGCTGGGGGCCTGCCCCCAGGCTTGAAGCAGGCACCCGCTCTATGTTGATCTCTCAAACTCTTGCCCTCCCCTACATGTTGTTCTCTTTTTTTGAGCTGTGGCAAGGGCTGGGTGCTGCCTGCCTCCCAAGCTTGTCTACTGCCCATCTTCCTCCAGCCACCAGAAAGCAGGGAAAACCCCACTTGTGGTCAGGCCAGCCTTTTCCTACTCCCTGATCCCTGGAAGGGACCTGGGGAGCCACCAAGCAGGCCCCCAGCTCCCAAGAGCTTGCTTTCCTGCTCCCCAGTGCCCCCCAAAGGGCCTGGGGAGCCACCAAGCAGGCCGCCGACTCTTTCCCACTCACCAGTCCCCTTCTGCCTTCCTTTCCCACTCCCTGGTGCCGCCAAGGGGTCGGGGGAGCCGCCAAGCAGGACCCAGGCCCCAGCAACCTTGCTTTCCTGCTCCCTGGTGCCCCGCAAAGGGCCTGGGCAGCCGCCAAGCAAGCCAATATGCCCCCGCTACCTCTTTCCCACTCCCCGATGCCCTGCAAGGGGCCTGGGCAGCCGCCAAGCAGGCCGAGACCACCCACCACCTCTTTCCTGCTCCCCGATGCCCCTCAAAGGGCCTGGGCAGCCAGCAAGCAGGCCCCCAGCCCCCACCACCACTTTCCCGCTCCCCGGTGCCCCACAAAGGGCCTGGGAAGCTGCCAAGCAGGCCGCCAACCCTGCTGCCTCTTTCCCACTCAAGGGTCCTGGGTCTTGTGCTGTTCCGCCCTGCAGCCACTCTGTGCACTCGGGAGGTCCCTCAGCCCGGCTTGTGCCCTCTCACAGTCTGGGACCCCTCTAGGGATGTCCACCTGCTGGCATGCTTGACCAGCCTGGGTGAGGGGCTGACGGCTGTCTCCAGGCTGGCCATGACCCCCAGGAATGTCCCTCACCCCATTGGGTTGTGGCTAGCGTGGGTGACGGGCTGATTGGCGCTTTCAGGCTTTAAGGCTGCCCACAGCTCCCAATGACCCAATGTCCCAGTAAGGCTGGCTGGATGCAGGTTTGTGGGGTTTGTTTATCTTCTATAATTGATGCTATTCATTTAAGCTGGCTAATGAAGCCTCCTCTCTGCTTCACCTCACAGTGTCTATAATGAGACAATGTTACTCTTAGGCCTGCTGTTTCCTTCAGCTCCCGAGGATTCTATGATTGTTATTATGTTGCAAATGTATGTTTTGCTAGAGCCAGTTTAAGCGGAGTGGGCGCAGTTTCACTTTCACTCCTGCCGCAATGGAAGCTGCCGTTTACTCAGGTCCCTGAGTGGCGGCTGCCATGTTGGCTGGGCTAATTTGCATACAGACACTCTGATTGGCTGGTGGGCGTGGCTTACCCCGTCTCGGAGAAACGGTTAATTTCAATATTATGCTTTTATTAGTTAAGATGCCTTTCTTAGGATGCCTTTAAAATTTTCCAATAAATGAAATAATTTTTTTGGAGCTCAGACAAACATTTTATTGTGTTATTGAGGTATCCATCTGATCCTCTTTTATTTAGTGTTTCAATCACGAAAGAACCTTGTCAGATAGTTCCCTTTGTATGCTTTATAGCAAATCAGATATTCTTTCTTTTATTTATTAATTTACTAAATTATATTACTATATTTCCTAATGTTAAACTACTTAGCAAAAACTTACGTGCATCACAATGAAGTCTTTGGTAAACACTTCATTGGACTTTATTTCCTAAAATAGTATGTAATTTTTTGCTTTAGTATTCATAACAGATTTGTCTACAGTGCTTTCTTCTTGTATTATCTCAGAATGTTTGATACCAATGTGTTAAATATTCACTCTTCAGAGCTTTGGAATTGGGTCAGCAGCCATTGGTTACCTGATATTCATTTGTTTTATAGAATCACCCTATAAAAGCATCTGGGTCTGGTTCTTTTTACATTATAGAGTATTTGAATATTTCTTTTTCTTCTATTGAAACTGAACAATGTAGAATTTTCTATCAAGTGTAATCATTCTGGCTGCCCATTCAGGAAATTAATCCATTTTATTTAGGCTTCTTCATAGATTTGTATTTCTAGGAGAATCCTTTTGGTAGTAGCATCTCTAACTCCATATTCTCCAAGTTTACATTATGCTGCTTTCATTCTTCTCAAACTCACAGTTTTCCCCCTTCAGTCACAATATAAAGTGGATGATAAAAAATGTGCAAAAAGGCCATTAAAATGAGGTTTCCATCACTTTTTTTTGTCTTAATTAGGAATAGAAATTATATGGTTTATTTTTGTGGGGGGTTTTGATTTGCGTACAACTCTAATGGTTACTGGGTCTTTAAATGGGATTAAATTGTGTTATTTGTTATTTGCCACTCCTTGTGTAAGAGCACATATTTTAAATAGATTACTGGAAGACTAAAGCCTTACCTGATGCATTGAAATGGAGCCAAAAGTACTGAGTTAGGAGGTGCAATAATTAATTTTCACATTTCTTCACATTTGCATGTCATTAAATGTTAATCAATTCCTGCTGTTTTTGGGGTCAGAACAATTTAAATGTTAGTAATAATACCCATAAGGAAATGCATTTATTGATATTTAAGTTATTGGAAACAAAATGATAGAGAGAGAAACATTTGACCTAGAACTAAATTAAATTTACTTGATATTCCCCAATAAGTGAACATTTTATGACTGCCATCACTACAAATACCACCTAATAAAGTGAGCTATTTTTAGTGATATATCCCCTTGTTTATTACCTACCAGGCTTTTCAGAGTGCTCAGGATTTATTTACTTTAAATTGCTCAGTTTATAATACAGTATGAAGCTGGGTAGTGAGTATACAGTTCATTCCCTTTATGCACTTAATTATCCACTCATTCTAAAAGTGTTTGCTGAGCACCTGCCATGTACCAGATGCAGTGTTAGATGCTTCAGATGTAGTAGGAAACAAACACCTCTGACGAGTGGAGCTTTCATGTTAGCAGAAGAGGGCCCCAAAGCAAACCTTCTTATGTGGAATTTACAGGGTTTTGAGGGCTGTGACAAATACAGAAAAATATAGAGCAGAGGCGGGGAGACTGAGTATAGGGGAGAGGAAGCCCCAGGTGTTGAATACAGTATCTCACAGACTTTGATCTGTTGCATAGTTCCATGTGCAGAACCATGACTGACACACTACGAATAATTGTGGTATTTAGGAGTCATTATAATCTATAGTATTATTTGACTTATTCCTGGATTTTTGTTTAACTTTGGGTTTTCTTTTTTTAAGTCAAAATACATGAAGTTGTTTTGCATATAGTAATCATCCATCTTCTTTGCTCTAGCGCATGCGCACACACACACACACACACACAAACATACACAAACATAACCACTTCATGAGTCCCTTCTTCTCTCTTTTCCCCAATCTTTCTGCTCGCAACCACTTTCTTGTCCTCATCTTCATGTGTGCATTGCTTATCTACAGCTTAAGGCACATTTCAAATGATACCCCTCCATGGTTTTCACAAAATCTCCCCTTTCTTTGAACCCCAACAGTCCCCGCACTCTCCTGTACACATATTACCTGGTTGGTCTCGTAATCTGTATATTTGTGTTAACTTCCTGCAAGATTGGAAGTTTTTCATGTGTATCTACTCTGGGCCAGAAATATCTTGAAATGAAATAAAAAAAGGCTTAAACACTGATCTATTTTAAATGTTTATGAAATGCTTGGTTCTTTCCTGCATGTAACAGAAAATACAGTTCTTACCTAACCTTGTAGGGTATGGTGAGAGTCCTCATTAGTGTTTGTTTATTTTCCAAAAGAACCAAATAAATCTATTGTTATGAGAAGGTTAACAACAGGTTCACTAAGTTGTTGCATTATTAACATAGTTACAATGATTACCCACATGGAAAGTGTTGAAACAAAAAACTTCTAGTTTCTAAACAGAATAAATCATTTTGAAAATGAAATGTATGAATTTCCTACCAAGTGCCTAAATGTCCAGGCAAAACAGTCGAGCTACATTATATGGTCTGTGGAATTACATTTTAAATTAAACCAACTTAAAAAGTCTGTTGATTTGATAATATTGCCTTTTTAAAAACTCCCAAGCAGTGATATTTTAAGCTCAAAAATAGTAAATAATAAAAAATAAACATTTACTCTTAAATAATAATTTGGGATTTATATTAGTTATAAATACATATTTCAAAACTCTTCTATTGATGTGGGTTTCACAAAGTGAGTCCAACCTTCAAATAAAGCATAGTTAAAAGGAGACATTTAAATAAGCATGTCTTGGGATATCAGGGAATTATTTTTGAGGGTTAGTGATATAAAAGCGGCATAAAACAGAAGCATCATATAGGTGTTGAAGAAGACTATGATAGTGTTTATTATGTTTACCACTTTGTTCCTTTAAACTGAATATTTAAATACCAATTCACAGAGGAAAATGAAGTAAATCATGCAGGGATTTACAAACAACTTGGAGATATTTAAGTTTGAACTATTCAGGAAATAATTTTATTCCTTAAACCTGTGGTATATATATTCTACTCTTGAGTTTCATGGATTAGAGTTGCACTGACAATTTGTGTAGTTTATCCTTGTTTTACAAATATAAATTTATAGATATTTAATCCCCCAAGTCTTGTCCAAATATCATGAAAAATGCTGTAATATATTCCATGATAACTGTAATTCCAGATTGACATTGCATTTTCCTGCATATGTATATATTAGGGTCATATAGTAAAATCTACAGCAAGCATTATAATTTCATACACACACACACACACACATACACACACATTATCTTAACTAATAAAAGTGTAATATTGAAATTGACTGTTTCTTCGGGATGCCTACCAGCCAATCAGAGCGATTGTATGCAAATTAGCCCAGCCAACATGGCGGCCGCCACTCACGGAGTAAACGGCAGCTTCCATTGCAGCAGGAGTGAAAGTAAAACTGTTTGCCCACAGGCTCGCTTATCCTTGCCTGAAAGCAAAACATGTTTGCAACAATGTATAAATCATAGAATCCTTGGGAGCTGAAGGAAACACCAGGCTGAGCCTGAGTCTAAGAGTAACAATTGTTTCATTATAGAAGCCACGAGGTGAAGCAGAGAGGAGGCTTATTAGGCCTTGCCTTAAAGGAACAGCATCAATTATAGAAGATAAACAAACCCCAGAAACCTGCGTCCAGCCAGCCTTGCTGGGACATTGGGTCAATGGGAGCTGTGGGCAGCCTTAAAGCCCCTCACCCAGGCTGGTCAGGCACGCCAGCAGCTGGACATCCCCAGAGGGGTCCCAGACTGTGAGAGGGCACAGGCCGGGCTGAGGGACCTCCCGAATGCACAGAGCGGCTGCAGGGTGGAACAGTGCAGGATCCAGGACCGATGAGTGGGAAAGTGGCGGCAGCATTGGCGGCCTGCTTGGTGGCTCCTCGGCCTTTTGAGGGGCACTGGGGAGCAGGTAAGAGGTGGCAGGGGGTCTGCGGCTGCTTGGAAGCTGCCCAGACCCTTGGAGGGGCATTAGGGAGCAGGAAAGAGGCAGCAGGGAGTCAGTGGCCTGTTTGGTGGGCTTCCCAGGCCCCTTGCAGGGCACTAGGAAGCAGGAAAGCAAGGTGACAGGCCGGGGAGTGGGAAAGAGGCAGCAGGGGTCAGCGGCCTGCTTGGTGGGCTTCCCAGGCCCCTTGCAGGGCACTAGGAAGCAGGAAAGCAAGGCGGGGGGACAGGGAGCGGGAGAGAGGTGGCAGGGGGTCAGTGGCCTGCTTGGTGGGCCTCCCAGGCCCCTTGCAGGGCACTGGGGAGCGGGAAAGCAAGGAGGTGGGACGAGGAGCGAGAAAGAGGCAGCAGGGGGTCTTGGCCTGCTTGGCGGCTGCCCAGGCCCTTTGCGGGGCACTGGGGAGCAAGAAAGCAAGGCTGCAGGGTCCGGGGTCCTGCTTGGCAGCTCCTCAGACCCCTTGGCGGCACCACGGAGTGGGAAAGGAAGGCAGCAGGAGACGGGTGAGTGGGAAAGAGTCAGCGGCCTGCTTGGCAGCTTCCCTGACCCCTTGGCGGCACCGGGGAGTGGGAAAGGAAGGCAGCAGGGGACTGGTGAGTGGGAAAGAGTCGGCGGCTTGCTTGGCGGCTCCCCAGGCCCTTTGGGGGGCACTGGGGAGTGGGAAAGCAAGCTCTTGGGGGCTGGGGGCCTGCTTGGCACCTTCCCAGGTCCCTTCCAGGGATCAGGGAGCAGGAAAAGGCTGGCCTGACCACAAGGTGGGGTTTTCCCCACTTTCTGGTGGCTGGAAGAAGATGGGCAGTAGGCAAGCTTGGGAGGCAGACAGCACCCAGCCCTGGCCACAGCTCAAAAAAGAGAACAACATGCAGGGAAGGGCAAGAGTCTGAGAGATCAACATGGAGGGGGTGCCTGCTCCAAGTCTCCATGGTGTGCCTGGGGGCAGGCCCCCAGCAGGTAGACACACACAGTAGGACTGCTCCGAGCCTCAGATGCGGCTGGGGGCAGGTCCCTAGTGGCGACACACACACACACACACACACACACACACACACACAAAAGGAGCCTGGCAGACTGGGGCCATCATAGGACATCCACTGAGGGGTTCCAGACTGTGAGAGGGGGCAGGTTGGGCTGAGGGTCCCCCACCCTTCCCCCCATCCACGAATTTTGTGCACCGTGCCCCTATTCCTATATAATAAAAGGGCAATATGCAAATTGACCCTAACAGCAGAACCTCTGGGTATGACTGGTCACTATGACACATTCTGACCACCAGGGGGCACCGCTCATTTCAGGAGGTTCCCCTGATGGTCAGTGCATTTCCACAGAGTGAGCTCTGCTCAACCACAAGCCAGGCTGAGGGTTGCCATTACAGCGGTGTTGGTGGGAGCCTCTCCTGCCTCCTCAGCAGTGCTAAGGATGTCCGACTGCAGCTTAGGCTGCTCCCCGTTGGCAAGTGGACATCCCCTGAGGGTTCCCAGGCTGTGAGAGGGCACAGACCAGGCTGAGGGACCTCCTGAGTGCATAAATTTTTGTGCACCGGACCTCTATTAGATATATATATAATCAGTAAGCATTTCTTTATAAAAAGTTGAAAAGATAATAATATATACTTTCAGGGAAACTTGAGTTTACTACTCTTTCTCCCAACATTTATGAGAAAAAATACCCTTATTTTATTCCTTAAACCTATGGAGTTCTATTATGAGGTTCATTCTCTAATAGTCATTTTTTCTTAAGGAATACATTTTTAAAGGAAAGCCATTGCAAGTCACAAATATTGTACATATTGTACACATTAAAGTAAGGCAAAAACTTTGAAGGTTTTACAAAGAATATGTGACAAGTTGAATGAAGTTCCCAGACCCTATTCCAACATGGAGGGGGTTTTCCACATACCAACACACAATTCTAAAACACCAATAGGTGTCTAAGAATTTAACTTAATTTTGGTAATATGTACCCAGAGATAGCATCAGATTCCTCAGCTTAAGGATTCAGTCCTACAAGACTCTCTCTCTCTCTCTCTCTCTCTCTCTCTCTCTCTCTCTCTCTCTCTCCAGACATCAGCCATAGCCCAAGCTCTTACCTGTGCTTCTGACCAACTGACTATAGATTGGAGGTTCTCACAAAGCCTTCTTTGGGTTCAATTAATTTGCTAGAGTCACTCACACAACTCAGGAAAACCCAAAAACCTGTTTATTCACTAGGATCCCAACTTCCCACAGAGAACTTTAAGGATGTGAATTAACAGACAGAAGAATAAATCCACAGAGAAAGCAGCCAAACAAAGGTGCTTCTATCCTCATAGAGCTTGGGGCCCAGCTGGTGGCACATGAAAGCATTCCATTCAGCAACATGGAAGATCTTCATAGAGGGGTCAGTGAGCTGTCCTCTGGGTTCTTATGGAGGCCTCGTTATGTAGTCATGATTGAGTACGTCATTGTCATTGGCCCTCTGTGACTGATTCACCCTCCAGCCCCTCTCCCCTCCCTGGGGGTCTAGGCAAAGGTTTCAAACCTCTAAGTATATGGTTGGTCTTTCTGGCAACCAGTCCCTACCCTTGGGTGAGGTCTAAAAGTCACCGTGATTGACATAAAAAAGACCAGACACATTTTTAACTCTTAATACTTAGGAAATTCCATGAGTTTTGAGAGCTGTGAGCTAGGGATTGTGGTTGAACATCAAATATCTTCTAAATTACAATATTATATGAGATAAACACTTGAATTTCTTGCTTATGCTTACTGTGAAGGAGCTGAATGGAATTTCAACTCTTTGAAATAGTTCCAGGTTGATTACCTTAGAATTTTTAATGTCAGGTTGTTTTTACATTTAGGAAAAGTACCCCATTTAATTACAAATTTAAACTCCCATACAGCAATGGTTTTGTCATAATGAATGAAAGAATTTAATGTAGCTGATAAAAATAACATCTTTACATGCTATTGAATTTATATAAATTATTTAATCCCTGTGTGTTTTAACAAACACACTATATAATCATCATCTGTGTTTATGTAAATAAAGTTAAAGGTATAGAAAAATTTGTGAAAAATATTTGTAATAAAAATTAAGCAATATGCTATCACTGGTATATATAGGCAAGTGGAGGGGCAATAGAAATAGTCTAGCCCACCAGGACAAGTGTTTAGAATTGTTGGAACATGGTGCATTTACCTCTCAGTCCTCTGACTGTCCTAAGAATTAAATCTACATGAGATAGATGAACAGGAGTAAAGCCGCCAAGTTGTTTTATATATGTATGTGGAGGGCAGGCATATTCCATTACAATATGGGGCCCGGGGACAAATCAGGAAGTTGAGGTCTATTGGCCAAGTTCAACTAAGAAGAAAATGGGAGAGGGGACACTAGTTGTTTGGGACTTCTAAGAGGAGAAACTCAGTTGTCACGGCGAAGAAAAGCAGACATCTGTGAAACACATGTTTCTTTTTTAACATATTTAACAATGGGACACAAAGGACTTTGATCAAGTGGGCCTTGCTAGGTTCCTCCCTTTCTCCTTTCCAGTTATAAATGACTGGGTTTATTACAATGGTATTAATACTCTATATCTTATGAAATTATTGAAAATATTAAATGAGTTAATGTTGGTGTATATACTTAGGAAAATTTCTAACTCAACTCAGTTTAATGCATGCATATAAACATGTGTGCATCCACACAGCATCTATACGTATTAGGCATTTTTATAAATTATTACATTTAAGAATAATGAAGTATTAACTATACATCATAATGAGATTATAAACTTTTCAAAAGTCTTCTCTTTATTTTATAAATAAACCTAAGGCTCAGAGAGTCTTGCAGTTTTTTCTCAAGTTGATCTAAAACTTTGTTTGTTTATCTCCTAAATATAAAATAGTGGTTTTTAAGTTCTTCTCTACAACATGCAGAATAAATGAGAGACTTTATGCTCTTACGGTGCATAAAACACCCTTCTAGTTGTCCCCATGTGTTTGGTGTCCCCCAATATTTCCCCAGTAATGCCCACTAGCCCCTTTATGTTCTCTCCTTCCCCTGATCCAATCAATGCACAATTTCTCAGTCTCCTGGAAACTGCTATAAAACCCAGCTCAGAACCCATCTTCCCTCCATACCAATAGGTTTTCCATCACTGAAATACTCCTGGGTGTAATACAATCCTAGAACTTATACAGGAAAGTAAAAGCAAAAATAACTCAAAACCTAGCTGTGACTTCTAAGTACCCAACTCTTACATTTTTGAGTAATGGTTTCTCCCCAAGGCAGCTAGAGATAAAATAATCTCTCGGTTACAGAATCCAATGAAGTGCCTTAGTCCTTGGCAAGCCCCTTTTCTGTCTCTATAATTAATATGTGAATAAGGTGTTTGTTTGTTGTCAGTACAACCATGCATCTGCTCTAGTTTGCATGATAAAAATGATTTTGCACTTCTTATAAATAGTAATAAATTATTTCCCATACCTCTCAGCCTTCAACTGGGACACTGCTAGTATAGCAGTGCATCTTAAGAGCCCTGTTGAGAACTGTTTGGTCTGTCGTATTGCCCGAAGTAGACACATAATGATGAGCACTTTTGAATCTGAAGAGAAACACAAAGATTCACTTTTCATTGTGCTACTGGCTTTTTTTTTTTAAGTTCTCTTTGGCCTGATCTCTAATCTAACTGTGGTTTAAGTTTCACTTTATGTATGACTTTGATATCTTCTTTAATTTAAATAAGACCCAAAGGCCTCTAATTCCAGGAATAAAGGAATCACAGAGGAACTGAAAAGGTGAAGAGAAAAAAAGTGATTGATGTGAAATAGAAAGGAATTTGACAGAAGGAGATACAAATCTTTTCTGTTTCCGATGTTACAAATTTGAACAAATCGAAGATTAAAAATCTTCTGTGCAATTTGCCTAAAGTCCCAATTCATCCTCAGATTTTTTAACACAACCAATTTAAACACTTTCTATTATCTCCTAGGATCAAAAGAATCAATCAACATCTTCTACAGTCTTATGGGTCCTCAATCATGCTTGCCCAAGGCAATGAAAATCAAATCAAAAGCTGCCTCTATGGGCAGGGGGTTATAACTCAGTATAACAGAAAATACTGCAGAAGTAAAAACCTTGTCTAAAATGAAATGTAATTCATGCTTATTGAAAACTATATCCTTTCAGAAATTGTATGGAGATTTTTTTTTAATTTGTTCTTTTTCAAAACGAGCTTTTAAAATGTCAACCTATTATTTTTTCTGAGGCAGAAGATTAATTTTATAATCAATCTCACCCCTGTGTTTCCAATATAATAGATGTCTCTTCATTTTGGTAACTTTAGATTATGACATTCAATTTGGATTTTTTTTGAGAAGTCAGTATTCATATTGAACATACAGTGATCATATAAATTTACAAACCTGCCTATTAATGAACATGATTATGTGTGTGTATGTCTGGGTAATAGATATTAAATGTATTTGGTATAATAATTGGATTGGTCAAAAAGTAGAAATAGTAGAGACACACTCAGTATAGGTTTTTAATTTATTTTAAATATAGCTAGTTTATCATAAAGAGGTCTCTAAAATGGTATGAATTGGGTATTGCACTGCACATAGACCAAAGCTTGCTATCTTGATTATTATTATCTCTACTTTTATCTATTATATGTAAAAGTATATATTAGAAACAATTCAGTAAAAAGTATGAGATTTTGAATCTAATTTTGTAAAATAGAAAGAATCCCATATTACTAATTGCTCTAGAGTGACAAAAACTTTTTTCTCAACCCAATCATCAATTCTGTATTCATTAGTTAGTTTTCTATTATTTGAAGTGGTGTGTAATAAAATCTATTACTATTAAGATTTGTTTCTTATTACCAATTATTATTATTATTATTATTATTATTATTACTTGATATATAAGAAATAAAATATTAACATTTGATCACTTGCTAACAGTCTATAATAATTAATAAATTATCATAGTGAAAATTAAATGTATAACCATATCCATGGAGTGGAATGGGGTCCAATATTTCCAATGCTATTCCCATATATTTTTGGGAAAAAGAAGCATATTATAATTACATGTCCATATTATATGCACATGTCTGTGTTTCACTCAGTCTTTTTTTAATGGAGGTTCCATTGTGGATTAAGCAGGGACTTTTATTGTAAGAGTTACAGTGTAGACCATAACTTCTGAATTCTGTATAAGGCTAAAAAAGGACAAAAATTATACTTATTTGCACTGTGTATATCCAACTATAGAACAAACCAGAAATATTGAAATTGTTAATTTTAAGAAGATTGACATAATAAAATGTTAGTAATTGCCATAATAATAATTGACATAATAAAATGTTAGTAAATAGAAAATCTAATATAATAGAAGAGTAATACGCTAATTGTGTCAATGTGCTACAACCCAAGCCATGCCCACCAGCCAATCAGAGTGACTATATGCAGATTAACCCAACCAAGATGTCTGCTGGCAGCCACGGAGCTAGAACAAAGAGGAAGCTTCCTTGCCCTGGTGATGGAGGAAGCTGCCTGCCTAGGCTGGCTGTGGCCTCTACTCAAGACAACAAAGTTTCAGTTATAAAGATAAATAAACCCAAGATACCTGCTTTCAGCTAGCCTTGCCTGGAGCTTGGATGGCCGGAGGACATGGCCAGCCTGCAAACAGCCATCAGCCCCTCACCCAGGATGGCCCCACCCACATGAATTGAGGGTTCCTTCTGGGGGGCTTGGCCAGCCTGCAAACGGCCCTCAGCCCCTCATCCAGACTGTCCAGGCACCCCAGCAGGACCCCCCAAACCTAAAGGCGCTGTGGCCATCCTGCAAACAGCCATCAGCCCCTCACCGAGGCTGGCCAGACACCCCAGCAGGGACCCCTACCCTGAAGGGGGTGTGGCTAATCTGAAAACAGCCCTTAGCTCCTCACCTAGGCTGGCCAGGAACCCCAACGGGACCCCCACCCTGATCCGGGACATGCTTTAGGACAAAGAAGCTGGCTCCCACCCATGCACCAGGCCTCTATCCTATATAACAAAATGGTAATATGCAAATTGACCCTAACAGCAGAACCACTGGGAATGACTGGTCATTATGACACAAACTGACCACCATGAGGCAGATGCTCATTGCAGGAGCTGCCCCTGGTGGTTAGTGTACTCCCACAGGGGGAGCTCTGCTCAGCCACAAGCCAGGCTGATGGCTGCCAGTACAGTAGTGTTAGTGGGAGCCTCTCCTGCCTCCTCAGCAGCACTAAGGATGTCCGACTGCAGCTTAGGCCTGCTCCCTGCTGCCATGTGGACATCCCCCGAGGGCTCCCGGTTGCCAGAGTGATGTCTGACTGCCAGCTTAAGCTCGATGGCCTGGGGAGCTGTCCTAAGCCAGCAGCTGGAAATCCCCCGAGGGTTCCCTGACAGCGAGAGGGCACAAGCTGGGCTGAAGGACTCCCCCAAGTGCACAAAATTTTGTGCACCAGGCCTCTAGTAGTAAATAAAAAATAAAACCATGAAGTTTTAGGGGTGCTGTCTTTATAATTCACATTGGACTCATCTAGAGCATTATTTCACACCTTAGTCTCTTCTCTTCTCTTTGAACCAAAACATTCTTTCCCTGTCTCAACCTTAGATGATGAATCTGCTTCTTATTTCACTAAAAAACATAGGCAATCAGAGTGTACCTTACAGAGATATCCAAGACATAACAACTGTGCTCATAACCTCTGCCATCCTTTCTCTTGGATGAACTGTCTGTGCTCCTGGCTAAGGGTAAACCCTTCCTTTGCGGGGTTACTTACCATCTCCTTTGAACTCTAAAAAGAATGATACAATTGCCCGCCTCTCTCTGTCATCTTCAACTTCTCCACTCTTCTGGATTGTTATAATAAACATGCAACCACACCATAATGCATCCATCCAATTTTTTAAATGAAATGATCTGTGATGTGATTTAAGGCTCTTTGTCTTGTGCTTGCCACCCTTATTCTCAAAGGTAATCTCTGAGTTTCTTTCAGCATAACCACAAAAATATTTTAATATACTGTACTAAAGACTGGGCCATGCATTCCATATGACAGTCCAAAGCACTAAAATTTGGAAATTAAATGTTTTACTTAATGCTATAGCAGGACTTCTTTTTCTACCTGCTTCTATGAGTAGAAAATGAATATTTGAGATTAAAGCTCATAAAGCTCATAGTTATTTATTTTGATTATGAGATTATTGGTTGGAAAATGACTGTTAAGTGCTTAACCGCATGTCTTGAATTTAGTAAGCACAAAATAAATGTTTAATTGATCAGTAAAAAAAAAAATTCCATAGAACCACATACATAAATGAAATATTGTCCATTTACTAGGATTTACCATTTTTAAATTACTTTCAAACAATTGCCTCTACATGTTAACTGTTTCCTTATTTTTATTTTTATTGAATTTGTTGGGGAGACACTGATTAACAAAACTACACAAGTTTCAAGTACACCCAGAATGTTATTTCCAGTTTCCAATAAGTATACAATTTTAGCTTATGGTTCAAAGCCATTTGGATTAAATATCTCCTCTCCTATGATTATTTCTGACACCTTTTTCAAATGGTTTCAATGGCCAATATCATCAAATACTTACTAGAAAATATGGTCTGAACCCTTTGAACACATATTAACCGTTAATTAATGGAGTAATCTTTAACTTTGTCTCCATAAATCATGATGGTTTCTTTTCTCAGGTCCCCAATGGGCTAAGGTCAAGAAAAAAAGTAGATGCAACTTCTGATGGCTTTGTGACATTTGAGTGATATTCAGTGGACTCTATTTTTATAACCCCTTTATTCATTCATGTAAATTTTCTATCTGATATCTGGAAGGATCTGTTCATCCTAAGTAATTAACACAGCTAATTATTGTTATAAAAATATTTAACAATATGCTATCCATCCAAGTGGTAATTCTCAACAACTGAAATGTATCTGACCTTTTGAGTGCAACATTGGCCCTAAAATCTTCGGGATGGTGGCCGGCTAATTCCAGAGTTCCTATTGCCCCATGAAGGATTCCTCCTCTGACGAGAGCAAATCATTGTGTGTATAAGGATTGGGAAAACTACTATGGAGCCAATCCTCAATATTAAGATATCAATGATTCTCCTTTCTCATGGCATGGTGTCCTTTAAACAGACTCCCAACATACAGCTACAGTGAAATGCTGTAGTTTGTTTAATGCTTGATCTGTGTTTGGGAATAAGACAGAGCCACATGGCTTAAGCTTATCTCAACAAAGAATTTTAGTTGCCCTTTTGTTCCTATTCATGACTACAAAACCAACTCCTTGCCAATCTACTAGTCATGTTAAAACAAAATTCTCCCCTTTTGAATCATAGTTATTCATGGTGGATATTTTAGAGTCAAAAAAGGGGAGGACATTTACATATGGAATTAAAAAATCACGGTGCTTTCATTAACATTTTAAAAATTCATTTCATTCCAGATCACAGTTATTTAAACAGTACTCTTTGTGAAAGGGAATGATAATGAAAAGCACAACAAAATATTCTCTGAAGATATTAGGACAATAACCTGGAAGTTAAGAACTAAAACAAAAACTAATACAAAATAATGTTAAATGTAAACTGTAATTGAAAAATAAAACAAAATAAAATAAAGAGCTAGAATAAGTTTATTATTCATTGTAATAGTACTCATTCTCCAAAGTTTCTATAAATGTTATTATAGTTTATAGAAGTCACAAGAATACAAATATCAACAAATCAGAAGATACAAAGATATATTTAGGCCAGAGTTACATGTAATTACATATAGGGATTAAAATATATATTTTTAGATATTGAAATACTATAGAATACAAGGCTGAGCAAAGGTATGTGTGCAGGTGTTCATATTGAAACTAATACAATAAATAATAATAAAAGAATAAAGTCCATGTTTCTCATCCTCACCCACTGTACATCTACTTTTGCACCATCCTGTATAGCACTATTGAGTTACTATCCAAACTGCTTGATGTTCCTGAATAGCAACGATATTAATTTAACTAATGATCCTTTAAATGGGTATGTAAAATATAATCTAAGCTACTTGCAACAGGCAAAAGAGAGGCATCATTTGTTACTGTCGAAAATTACTGGCATGTGGAAATCAGAAAATCATTAGCCCTGGTAGGAATAGCTTAATACAACAGGGAAGAGAACACATTATTTAGAGCAGTTAAATGACAACTGATGCAACCACTGGCAGAATGCAGAAGAAAGAGGAAAAGACTTAGTGACTGATAAATCCTGCACTTAGTATTCACTCACACAAAGGCATGGAAATCCTTGCTCATTAACAAGTGCACAGAGATTGTGAGCCAAAATGCTTGAGGCTGGAGCCCTAATTGTCATAAATGTTTATTCCTGTGCATGGTTAATTTAGGCTTAAGGAAAAAAAAATGTTATCTTTTGTGATGAGTGATTCTACTTCTTTGTCATTGTTTTCATCAGCCTACATGAGTTTACTTAAATTCTTACTCATATGCCTTCTGTTCCATAAAGTCTCCATTGTATCCTCAGCAGGAATCAATGCCTTTTTTCCTCCCATTTTGCCCCACTCTTTACAGCCATAGCTCATTTTGCACTGCCTTATAGAGCACAGATTTATCCTAGCTTTTCAGGAGAGTGAAATATTCCACTCTCCTCAGTTTGAATGACACTTGCCAATTTGTTTTATTTATGCTCTTGAATCTCTTTGCCATTAACAAACCAGTTTCAACTGATGATAATTTCTACTTGATTCTCAGCAGACATATTAAAAGTTTCCCATAGGATGAACAAGCATGAGGGGACATGTGAGCCTTATTGGATCGGGCTATAGGGCTACCCATTCCACCACTTGAATATCTGTAAAGAGTAAAGAGAAGTCAGGCAGTTATCCTATGCTTTTATGTCAATTTAGTTTTAAATGATTCTATAGGGAACACTTCTCCGAAGGGGTTGTCAGAATTTAAATTTATTCATTGCTCACATTTATGAAACTCCCATTTATTATAATGATTAAATTTTATTGTGATTAAGACAAACTTTGATACAATCTTGTACAAATTTATTAAATTTTGTACAAATTTATTGAGGTGACATTGGTGAATACAATTATATAGGTTTAAAATTTACAATTCTGTGATCCATCATATACTGCATTGTGTGCTCACTACCAAAAGTCAAATCTTCTTTCATTTTAAAAGGCAGTAAATGGAATATGCCTTTATTTGCCCATGTACCTGTGTACTCCTTAACAGAGAGTTTATCTAAAGAAGGGTAATCATACTTCAGGGGTACCTCTTAAGTGGCTACAAAGGCCATCTAAGCAGCATAAATGTGTGAAGAGGACAAAGTTAGCATTTTAAACCAAGAACCACATTAAGTATTAGCAACTGAAGAGTGCCTACCTTCCTAAAGAGGGTAATAGCTAATAAGTAATAATGGACTATTTCCATGGAATAAGGAAATGTAGTTTTTCCATGCCTTCTCATTTTTCAAGAGGAACCAATTCTAATCTTCATAAGATTTAATTTTTTTTTAAATCACAATAACAAAATGGAAGCGAATTCCATAAATGTGAGCAATGAATAAATCAAAGTCATGACAACCCCTTTGGAGAAGCGTCTCCTACAAAGTCATGTAAAACTAAATTAACATTTAATTTAAATTATAGTTATTTTCAATAATTGTGCAAGTTCTGATGAAACACTTCCATGGATGAGATCCAGCTCATGGCCTACTTCTTTATGACCTCTGCCATAACCATTTTTCTCTTTACTCTCTCTCTCTCTCTGCCTATCGTCATTCTTTCATTTACTTTTTTTTATCCCATCTATACTTTTCTTTCTACGTGGTTGCATGTGTACACACATGTATAGCCTATGAAAATTAATGGTATACTCATTCAAGTATTCCCCATTCCACAGTTTCACAGTTGGGTCTCCAGATTGCCTGCATCAGAATAATTAAAAATATAGGCTCTTGTGCCCTGTCCCCAACATTGAATCACAAACTATTGACAATAATCTGTGAAACTGCATTCTAAAGCAAGTGCCTGGTTAATTTTTGTTCATACTGAAGTTTGAAAACTGCAGCTTGGCACTCCCATGTCCTCGACAGAAATGGATTGACAATAACTGAAAGTTAATAAAAACCCAGGGGACACTAGAAGGACCACAGAGAGTACCCCAAAAGTTATGATAAAGATAGAAAAGACCTTCTTAACCTACTTGATTATCCACATAAACTGATCTCACTACCAAAAGTGTTTATTTTCTTACTGGAATCTTTAAAATACTCTTCCTACATATTGGAGAAGGTAATGTTAATTTTGAAAGATACCATTTTGAATGGGCAGGTTCTCACAATGCCATCTAGATAATATTCACAAAATGCTTTTTTACAACCATGTTTTTTCCTAACTACTACTGCATCCATTTAGGTCATCCCATTGAACTATATTTATATGCAGCTTAATGTTTTATGAATATTGACTAACATTACTGAAACTAACATACATAAGTTCATATAAATCCTGTAGATGATTTTCTTTCCAAGTTTTAAATGATTGGTCTTTTCTGTCTAATTACAGAGGTATAAAAAGTTAATAGCCATTCACATGCACATAATTGTGGTATTACTTGCATCTTCATAACTCATTCTTTCTAGAGGAGTTTAAAGATTAACTTGATAGTTTAAGTTTCATTGATAGATTGCCTTATGCTAAAAGGCAATCCATTGTGTGTTTGTGCTTTGATACAATTTGGAATAAAGTGAAGTAATCTTCAGTTGCAAAATATAAAATGTAAACATATGAATTACTGAAGCTTCAAGGATGTTTTTTATCTGCAAATTACATAGTAAATTCGTATTTTTGTGGCACCATGAAACTTTCTCTGTCTAAAACCTTATTTAGAAAGGTAAAAAAGAGTACATTTTAAATTTGATGTATAAAAATATTAGAAATTATTAATCATACATTACTCTGAAATGTCTTGTTTTTTATATTTTATGTAACAATTTGATTTTTAAAACACTTTAGAATACCCATTTTGTCACTAAATACATCCTTTTCATGCTTTAATAATATTTGTCTATTCACACACACACATGAATCAGATTTTGTGAGTATGTAAGAAACCTTTGAAATCTACATTGCAGTGGCAAAATGTATGGCCAGCTTACATCTCTGTTTTCATTTTATGGATTTGGGAAATATAAAGTTTTTTTAGTCTCTAGAATATATCAAAGTCTAGGAGTGAATAAATAATTGTGAGTTGTCCAATCAAAGGAATATTTCTCATTTTGTTTAATTATGCCAATTAGAACTCAAAAATAAAATTTACATAGTAAAATATTGCCTAGTCAGTCTAGCTTCTTAAAAGATAGGATATAATTGGAGAGATTTATGTCAAGACTGAAAGGAGACATGTGAAAGGCTAAATGTAAGTTCTCTGGATTGTTTTTATATTTGACATTGTACTATTCCTAGGTAGCTCAGCCTACTGTGATGGACAAGTGAGGATCTGGATAGATTATTAGAGGAGGATAGATTATTTGAATACATTGCAGAAAATCAGGAGATTATTGATTGAGAAAATATCACACATGTAATACTTTTTTTTAATCCTTCTTTATAAGTTCATATCTGAAGGAATATTAATTTAATTATTTTGCTTTTATGGCTTTTAGATATACAGCATATACTGTATAAGGCTTAAATATTATATATATATATAAAGTAGATATGGATTAGATATAGATATAGATATGGCATAGATATCGCATTGCATCACATTTGTAGCTTTGGAATATTTCTTTTGGACTCCATAAAATTTATATATGATCATTAATATTATGAATTATGAATAGTTAATTAATTTTGAATGTCCATTTTAATACTCATTTGCATTTCAGAAATAATTTGATAATTTTGACCTTTACAAATCCATAGTCAAGTGGCATTGCAGAGCATTTTCTAATCTGTTTTAAATCATTTTCTATTTAAAAACCATTATTCTCAAGACTTTGAACCTTTGTACCTACTCTGTTATAAGGTAATTTTAAGATTATATTCAGACTAGAGGTCCATTGCAGGAAGATTCCTGCAAGAATAGGGCTTCCTCAGCCTATACCTGCAAGAATCCAGGACTTCCTGAGCCAGAGCGAAGCAGAGAAGGGAGTGAAGCCTGGGTTTCAGCAGGCTTCGCTCCCTTCTTTGCTGCTTCACTTCCTCCCACCTCTGCTGCCTCAGCTCCCTCCCTTCTCTGCCGCTTTGCTCCCTTCTGTCTCCACAGTCTCTGCTGCCTCGCTCCCTCCCGTCTCTGCTGGCTGGCTTCCTCCCATCTCCATTGCCTCAATCCCTCCCTTCTCTGTCATTAGCTCCCTTCTACAGCACTCGGCTTCCTTCTACGCTGTCTTTAGTTTTTGCTCTCCTGTGTATGCAAATTACCCGCCATCTTGGGTGGGTTAATCTGCATATTGTC
>PVJC01009309.1:0-46200 GCA_004026665.1 Murina feae
TTTATCCACAGTGTTAAAAAGTGTTAGGTTCAGTTGCTCAAGGAGAAAAATATAGGCAGGAGCAGACAAAACCAGTTTTGTATACAGCTCAGCTCATCGTGTGAAGTTGGCGGTCGTGAAACTGTGCGACTTGGAGGGCTGGTTACAGCGAGGCGCAATGTGGGCAGCAGATGCTTCATCCGGGCGGCTCCTGCGAACTGTTGGTGCACCACCTTTGCCTTTCTGGTTTGTTTTGTAGCAGACGCGGACGATGCAGCCACGAGCTCTGTTTCGGTACACGAGGAAACGTGGGGAGGTGCATACTCCCACCCCCACCCGCCTCCTTGGCGAACGGCCAGCGCGCAGTTTACTGGAGCAGCAGCCCAAGTCTGTTTGGGAACCTGCAGCCCGTGTGCATCCGACAATGACCAAGATGCCCGGGGTGTGTGCTGACTCATTTAAGAACAAGTGACTTCGAGAGCTGCTGGGTGTGGGTGTTAGACTGAGCTGTGGTTGATTTTCCAATAGATGGAAGTGGCAAGTGATGAAGTCAAAACACAGTCAGGCACTGTTCAGAATCTAAGCAGTTCTTTCCGTTCCAAGTCTGCCTTTTTGGGATCCCCCAGTTGTGAGCATCTGAATTCATAAATCTTTTAGAAATGTTAAAATATGAAGCGTGATATTGACTGGTCCCATAGCGTGTGCCAGGTGTTTTCCTAAATGTTTTTCGTTCATGAAATCATTCCCTGCTTACAACCACAGCGGGAGCTGTGCTGATCATTTTGTGGTCAGGGCAGCTGAGCCTTCGGGGTAACGACCCTGAGGAGACCAGGGCATCTGTGGTGGAGCGTGCTGTTCAAACCCAGGTCTGTCTCGGATCTTGTGTCTTTAATTATGAACTACTACAGAGGGGTTAGTGCCATTAAAGAGAAATGGGTGTGCTTAATGCTTAGCAGGTGTGCCGTCTACACAATCTTCCCGGTTTGGGGTACATCCATATGTACAAAATAGGAGAAGAAAGTTTGTCTAGTTAACTTTGAAAATGGGCACCACGTTGTGATTAAATCAGGAACATGAAGAAGGGACGATACTTTTTATACATGTGATGCATAGATGGGTCCCTTTCATTTTTCCAGGTGGTTGAGCCCTGTTCAAGGATGTTCCAAAGGTCACCTCTTGCTGTGGGAGCGGGAAGCAGGTCTGCGTGAGCTTCTGTGGGCTTGGCTAGGCCAGGCTCCAGGAAAGCTCCAAGTAATTCTTAAGACAGAGTCCCCGGGGTCATCGAGAGACTAATTAGGAAGGAGAGGTAGCTGAAGGTAAGAAAATTACTCCAGTGGCATAATTTAGTATTTCAGAACGGCACCTGAGCGCCTGTATTTTGTTGACTCCGTCTCAGAGTTATTGCATCTTCCTTTACAGGCACATGCCCTTGAGCAATCTGAGGGCTGGGGAATTTAGGGACAGAGGGCTTTGACCCACATGCCTAAGACCTCACCAGTATCACTCCAAAATAGAGACATCATTTTAAATTTTTAACTGCCTAAATTATGTGCGATCTGTCTCCCTTCCTTTTTTTTTTTGTCTAAAGGCTGGAAATTAGCGCCCCCTGCCTAAATTTTTATCTCACTACACTGAGAGCTCTCAGTGACTCATGCTCTCCACTCCCAGCCTTTGTCCCTTGTCCTCCCTATGGCAGTCATGGACACCCTGGGGCTGGGCTGCTCTGATCACACGTGTCATCTCTTGGGGGCCATCCTCACATTCCTCTTGACCCCTCCTCTCTTGTTTAACAGCCTGACAAGTGTAGGGTGCCTCTTCTGTTATTCCTTACAAAACAACTGAGACCCAGCACATACGTGGTAACATTTTAAGCCATCTCTCTTCTAACTGTGGTTTTCCTTAGAACCCTCAAACTTGCTTAGTTGCCAGTTGGCCTCCACTTAGCAGAGGCCAGGTCCTCTCCATCACGCCACCTAAAAGAAAGTCCCAAGCACTAGAAACCCAGCAAAATTCCCCTGGGCCCCAGAGGCAGGAAACAGACCTCCCCCATTCTGTCTAAAGCCCACCACCCTGGTCACACTCTCTGTACAGGAATTTTAATGTCTTTCCTCAACTGTGAGTAACCGGTTCCTTCAGAAAGAACTCTACCCCTACTTGCTCGGATGTAGGCTTAACCTCCAGCTCCTGCAAATTCCTAAGACCTGATTCAGATATCCGTGCTTCCCAGCCTCCGGGTGCTTCTTGAAGTTTTTGTTGGGACCCTGTTAGCTATCCTGCAACCCCCTCACTGGGCACGTACCCTTACCAGGAACTGAACCCTGATCACAAGGCCCCCAAACCCATCAGTGTCCTTTTCACAGTTTTCCCTTCAGCAGGGCCACATGAAGGGAAGTTCAAGCCTGCACTTCCTCCCAACATCCCAGCTCCTACAAACAACTCAAACATCAACATGCCCCACTTTGCAAAGAGGCCCAAAGAGGATATAGGCTAACTAATGCAGGGAAAAATGCTTACTGGAAGAAAACATATCTCTCTCTCTGAAAAGTAATTCACAGGAATAAAGGTCTGTCACAAGACACTCCCAGTTGACATTATCATATGGTACACAGTGTCTCATTCTGAACAGTGACCCATGCACAGAGGTGCTCGGTAAACCTGGAGTGAATAAAGGTCTCAGCAGCATTAAGGGTGTTTCACTGCATTCTGGGCTTCTCAAAAAAAAGATGGGTGGAAGCTCACTATTTGCACAACAACAGAGTCCCTGTCAAGCATTTCCCCCCCTTTTTCTTTTTCCAAAATAAAGGGACTGTGCCACAAAGATAAATGTAGATCTCTATCTAGAAGACAGTGAGACTTGCTAAATGTTCAAATGCTTCTTTCCGCCATTGATTCCAGGCACCAGTATTTCCTAACATTTTTATTATTTTGATGTAGTTGAAGTGGGAAAAATACTAGGTGTAGATGGGTTTTGGGACCTGGGTTTGAACCCTGATTCTGTGCTTCATTAGCTTTGTGATGCAGAACGGAACAAGGTAAAATCTATTTGAGAGTCAGCCTCTTCATCTTTAAAATGGGAACAGTTATATCGTGAAAATCAAATGATAATAAGTATATGATATTATCTGGGGAGAATAAAGAGCTATAAAGATGCAAATTAGAATTTTGTATTATTGTTATTGGTACTATTATTATCATTACTCAAGCTTTTACCCAGTTCAGGGCTTCCAAGTTCTTCATAATTTGAGACAAATTGCTCCAGGAAGAAAGAATATAATGAAAAACTAACAATTCCTATTTCTTCTTCTTAGCCTCCCTGCCTTGTGCATTCTTCATCCCAGAGACATTAGCAAAAGTGACAGCTACTCCTTTTGCTCAATTGAACAACTATTCATTGAGCAATTACTAGAGACCAGATACTTGCCTAGCTGTCGGGGAAATTGTGAAGATGATAGACACTGTTTCTGACCTTGTGGGGTTATACTCTAGGTGGGAAGACAGACTTTAATCATATAATTACATAATGAACTAAGTGCAATTGAGACAATTGCTCTGGAAGAAATAAAAAGGAACCGAGGCTAGTGTTCTCAGATTGCTGGCCTGACCGGGCTCGGCGGCTGCCACTCTCCCTCAGTTCTGGTCCTGGCCAGTGTCTCCTGCAGCTGCCCTTGGTCCTTTTTGTCTCTTGTGCTCCTATAGTCTGCTGCTGTGTCAGAAGTTCTCAGGAACTTCAACCAGTGCCAGTCAGGCCCCATGGCATCTTTCCCTTTAAAATGTGTCCTGGGTCCTTTGGAACTTGGGCAACTATGTGTTTCCTACGCTGCTAAAGTAAAGTTGTTTTTGGGCCTTCTAGCAGCAGCAACTGAGTCTGCAAATGATTCTAAGAAACTTGCTCAGAACCCTCTACTGTTGCACTGGGGATGTCTGCCAGCGTAACCCTCTGTAGTGTCTTGGAATAGGAATCAGGTTTTTGGCCTTTTTCTTGGTTCAGGGTGAGCTCTCACCCTCCCAGAGGTCAGGAGTGTGCAGCACCTGGTGTTAGACCAGTGGGATCAGACTGGACCTGACTTTAGCAACCTTGGTATTTGAGTCTAACTAGGAAAGAATCAGAGCCAAGACTCAAACCATAAGAGAATAATTTATTTATAAAATCACAGAGGTAGAAGAAGTAATCCACAGGAGGTATGGGCTTAGAAAACAAGTTATAGAGGCAAAGAAAGGGCCCTAGGAATTTGGGAATGAAGAAGGCATTGGTAACTCACCTGGAAGGAGGCTGGAGGGGAGGACTCCTAGGAGGGAGAGTGAACTCCTCCATCCTAGGGTTTTAAGGGAGGAGATTTTAGGGTAGTTCCCAGGAGAAGATCTTAATAGAATGTTCTGAAGCTTTCCAGGTGTGTCCTTTCACTGTCTAAGACTCTACTGATTGAATGGCTGGCATCAGAGCAGGGGCCATTATCCAATGCAGTTAATCCTGAGGTCAGCTGTGGGGTCTGGTTTTGCTGCTTTTCTGGGCCCAGAGCTGAAATGCAACTGAGGTCTAGATGTTATCTCTAGGTAGGAAAGGTAGGGGGTTCAAACTGCATGACCAGTAAAGCTAGGGAGGCAAAGTCAACCTGGGGATGAGGTCCTACCCTACAATTACCCTTTGCTAGTCATCCAGGGTTTTCCACCTGGGTGACCTTCTGTACCTGGCCCATTGTCCTTGCTCTGCTCATGTCTGTCTAACTGTTTACCATTCCCCCCTGAAGGATGTTGGCTCTGAATTCTTTTAGAGAAAAGGGGTACAACATATCTTTTGTAGCTGCTTCCTGCTGAAGAGAGGTGCAGTTTCCTTCAGAGCCAAGGGATCCTTGTTCTTGGTTCGAGGGATGATGAGATCTGGCCATGGAAGGAGGTAGTGATGGTGTCTAGAGGTGGTATTCCACTAGTGCAAGTAGGGCTGGTAACCTGGTGGAGACAAACTGCTATAAATTTTAATGTTACTGGGACAAGAACTAAAATGACAAGAATCATGATAAATGATCTGATGGAAGGAAAAAACATTTAGTGACCACTAAAAAGTAAGCAATTAGTATTCTTTAGATTGGCAAGTACACTTTTTAACTTTTAGAAATATAAGCTTTCCCATTGGCAAACACACACTTTTATTTATTTGTTTATTTATTTAAATATTTTTATTGATTTCAGAGAGGAAGGGAGAGGGTAAGGGAGCGATAGATAGATCAATGATGAGAGAGAATCACTGATCAGCTGCTTCCTGCACACCCCCTACTGGGAATTAAGCCTGCAACCTGGGCATGTGCCCTTGACTAGAATCAAATTTGAGACCCTTCAATCTGCAGGCCAATGCTCTATCCACTGAGCCAAATCAGCTAGGGTTACACTCACGCTTTTAAAAGACATATTTCTAACAAAGTATAAAACATTCACTAAAAGCTTCAAGTGTATTTCTAGCTTTCCTGTAAAAAAAAAAAGCTAAAAGTAGGTAAATTTAAGACTTGTCTATCAATTAATATTTAACAGCTGAACTAAGTTAACTTGATCTGCTTAGGTGGCTAAGATTTTTTCTCTTCAATAAGGATTATCTCCCAGAACTTTCATTTTAAAAGATGGCCCAGATAAGAATTATTGAAGAAGACCAGGTTTTTGTATCTCAAAGGTAGAGGGAAAGAAATGCAAGCTTTTCCTGGGACATTGGTTTCATAAAGCCAATTCTCTAAAAGCAGTTTGAGCCCAATAGAGGAGGTTTGGGGGAAGGGAAAATAATTTAGAGGGCTTTGATGTTCTGGATCCATACCCCTGGCTCTGTAAAGACTTTATCTGTAGAATGAGGACAGTCATTTTTAATACCTTAAGAATTGACAAATGTTGGCAAAGGACTAACAAACTCATTCATCCATTTTTGGAATGTTTCTTTCCATTTGGGTATATTTTTCTTTCAGGCTCTGCAGCAATTATAGATATCTAGCTTACAAGTAGCACATAGCTGAGGGTCATTTCTGAGAGCCATAAAGGCTTGGCTGTATAGAAAAGACACATTGATCTAAAAACGCCTCCTCTTCCATTTATAGGTCTAGCTGCAGGATCATATTAAACTAATGGTAACATTAACTAGCTAAATCTCTCCCACTTTATAGTGGCACCAGGCTATGTTGCCAAGGAAGCTGGAGGGTCTCAGGGTCAAATTTCACCCAAAGGGGTAGCTCAAGGCACTGTGGACTGGTTCCCCACCTACTGAGAGAAAGATAAGTTCCAGGTGGAGAGTTAGAGGCATTCCTGCTACTCTCTGGGCTGTCGTGGGCCATCTGTGATCTGAGAACCACAGTAGGGTAGGTTCCCTATCACCTGGGAACTACCCAGGGTGTGGAGAGCATACCGTGGCCAACCTTGGGGAGGGTGGACTTACTCCGCTCAGACAGGTGGACTCCACTCAACACAAAGCCAATCTCAAGCATGGCGTCCCTGCTTGTCTGCCTCTGGACATAGCCAGACTTACTGGAGTCTCTCCTTTCATGTCTGTCTATACAAGGAGAGTCTAATATCTCTGTGGCCTTGGATGAAAAATTCATCCTACAACTGTTGTCTCCAATTGTCAGGCTAGTGATCGGTTGCCCTGCCTTTCATGTTCCCCAAAGCCCTGGTTCTTCAGGAGGCCTAGGAGAGAGAGCAGCTGCACCTCAAAGGGAAGGGCCAGTCCCTATTAAGTTATTCCTGAGGCTCTCAAGGAAATACAGAAGAGGGTTTGAAGAGTGTAGAAGGAGCTGTGGGTGGGCCTGTTCCCAGGTTTCAGGAACCTTGGAGTACACTGAAAAGGTGTTTTAAAAAACAAGAGGATTGCAAGGGATCAGGGAAGATTCCTGATGACCTGTGTATGTTAGCTGGGCTGGCCTGGGCTGGCCAGATAGAGACAGCAACTGGGGCCCTGAGAGTCCAAATTGCATGACTAGTGATAGGCTAAGGGAGGAAAGGTCACTCTGGGGATGAGTTCCCACCCTACAATCATCCTTTGCTAGGGCCCAAGGGCTTTCTGCCAGGGCCCATTGTCCTTGCTCTGCTCATGTCTGTCTAACTGCCTACCGCAGCATTACACACTGATTTCTCCTCTGTTCTTTTCCTCATTTTCCCTTTTCTTCAGTTATTGAATTTATGCATCTTTTTCTTTTCTAAGTCTTTTTTATAATTTTTAAAAATATATATTCTTACGGATTTCAGAGAGTAAGGAAGGAGAGATAGATAGAAAAATCAATAATGAGAGAGAATCATTGATTGGCTACCTCCTGCATGACCCCTACTGGGGACTGAGGCCACATAATGGGCATGTGCCCTGACTGGGAATTGAACCATGACCTACTGGTTCATAGATTAAGGCTCAACCACTGGTCGGGCATTTTTTAAGTCTTGACTTATGATGTAAATACCAACCTCATATTATCAAAGCAAACTTTTTCTCAGTTTTATTTTGTGATTTTTTTATAGCCTGAATTTTTAGTTTATCATGGAATTTAGAACATTAAGACCACTCCAGGTAAGAGCTAATTTTTGAATATGTAACTTAGTTAAGTTGCTTGTGGTGGAAGCCAACCTGTTTCAGATAATCACAGATTCTGAAACTATTCCTGATATTTTTATATACATGGTTATTTTCTCCCCAAGAATTAAATATTAAACTGCCAGAATAAATCTAATCTCATGTGATCAGGTACAGAGGAAGAACTGTGTCAGGGTTTGCATTCTGAGTCAGACAATCAAACAACAGACACCCCCTTCCAACACATCAGAGTGTTACTGTTATAACAAGGCCTTACTACCTACACTTTATTTATATTTGCATGTACATACAAATGTAAATGTGTTGATTTTTTGGTGTTTTCAAGTGGTAACATCTCAATCCCATTTCCTTTTTTGAACTCTGGGCAGATCAGTCTATTTATGATATAATCAGTTCTGTTTAACAAAGGAAATATTCTTTCACTTTTATTGTGAGACTTTTATAAATGTTTCTCTCCATATTAACACCTAAATTCTTTTTTATTACCATCTATAATTTTCTCTCTGTGTCCTATTATTTTTATATTTATATTTTGGAGTTTTCTCTGATTACTATCCTTCCATAGCATCATCTCAAATACATGATCACTGAGCTGGTTTACCAGCACAGAGAGGTGGCATTTCATGCAGAGCCACATTTATTAAAAACAAGAGCAACTTAGAACTTTGACTTTCTGCTTGACATGTAGCTGCTGAAAGGATTTCAAAACCTTAGAATTCTAAGGTATTGGAATACGTCAGATGAGGAAGTGAGGGACCAATTGAGAGGCCATTGTGGGAATCCAGGTCAGGATGGTGCTGGCTCAGGCTAGAGTGGTGATAAACACTAGTGAGATCAAAGAAGGGCAGGTGAGTGTTTAAAATATTTTCATTAGGTAGATCTTAGGTGGTATGCAGAATTTTCATTTGTCTATGTTGTGGAAAACTTAAAAAACGCAAAGCAAACAAAAGCCCCAGATTACACCTTTTAAAATTCTAATAATGATATATATATTTTAGCTAGAAAATCAGGCATTCTCACTGTAGATCTTGCATGTAAGCAATAATTGTCTTTTATTCCTGGAAAGTCTTTGGGAATCTGATTTTCTGCTTTTATGCAAATTGCAAATTAACAATGCACTTATTTGTACAGCAAATAGAACACCTACTATATGCTAGGCATAGTTATGGGGGTTGGGGGAATAGTGGGGAACAAACAGGTTAGATTTCTTTTCTCAAAGAGCTGGTATTCTAGTAAAACTTACATTCCTGTGTATTCTTTTAGGAAATATTTTTTTAATCAAAATAAAATAAATGAATGATATGTTTTTTAAATAGTTCAGTTTGATGTAGAAATTTTTAATGAGAAGGCCTCCAAAGCTTTTGATACAAAATATTTTAAAAGGAAATAAATTGACAGGCAAACAACTTACTGGGAAAGCATTTTTCATCTAACTAATCAAAGAATAATTTGTTACTAGATAAATATCTTGAATAAATCATTAAATAAAGCTGAATCTCCTAACAGAAAAAGTAAACATATTAAAGGCATAAGAAATACTTTAAAAGAAATGATCCAAATGGCTTCCAAAATACCGATTTCAGTAGTAATGAAAGAAATGAAATTTAAAACAACCAGGTAGTATTTGCTCCCCTAGCATTAACAAAGACTTTCCTTTTTAATCATAATAGTTAGTGTCAGTGGGTGTTGCTGAAACTATGCAAATTGTCATAACTTATCTGGAAAACACTTTGTCAACATGCATGATGAGGCTTAACATGTTAACTACTTTAACTTACTTCTTTTTCTAGAGATACAAGCTTATCTAATAAAGAGGGAATATGCAAATTGACCATCATGATGTCATAAAGATGGCGGCACCCATAGCCACAAGATGGCAGCACCCAGTTCCCCTTAAACCTGCTGCCAGAGTCTCACAGTCTTTTCAGCCCAGCTGGAGGGTGACAGCACACAGTGTGGCCAGACCCCCAGCTGCCCAGGGCCACTCGAGGTACAGGCAAGCCTCAGATGGTGGCTTCCCAGCCACCCAGGGTGGGCCCAAAGCACAGGCAAGCCTCGGATGGTGGCTGCCCAGCTGCCCAGGGCCACCCAAGGCTCAGGTAACCAGGGATGGCTAAGGCTTGCACTGCTGGCAGTGGCAGCAGCAGAGGTGTGATGGGGTGTCGCCTTCCCCTGATTGCCAGGTTGTCTCCTGCCCCTGAAGGCTCCCAGACTATGAGAGGAGGCAGGTTGGGCTGAGTGATCCCCCCTTCAGTGCATGAATTTTCATGCACTGGGCCTCTAGTCTAAAATAATTAGAGATAGGTCAACAAAGATTTCTGTACATACAGGTGGGTAAAGAGTTCAAGATAAGGCACATATATTGAATGTAGGAACTTGGAATGTCAGCTTCTGATCTGAATTGTAACTAGGAGTTTTAGAGTTTCTAGATCTTATTTAGAATCTACTGTGAATGGACTGAGAAGCCTCAGCAAAGACCTACATCGTAAGTGTTGGAATTTCCATCTACTTCCTGGTTGGGAGAAGACATTATATTGATTTAGAACCCAAACAGGACTGCAATGTTTATAATTTCCTTACTCTCCACTTTTCAGAGAACCACACAAGCTTCTTTTAGTCAAGAACCAGAAATATACCTGCCAGAAGCTCTCTGCTACCATCTCCAGTCCTCTCTTCTCTTTGTTTTGCCTTTCAGCTCTATACTATATTAGGGGCCTGGTGCACAAAAATTTGTGCACTCGGGAGGTCCCTCAGCCTGGCCTGTGCTCTCTCACAGTCTGGGACCCTTCTGGGGATGTGCACCTGCTGGCATGCCTGATCAGCCTGGGTGAGGGGCTGATGGCTGTTTGCAGGCTGGCCAAGCCCCCCAGTGGGGACACTCACCCCATGGGAGTGTGGCCAGCCTGGGTGAGGGGCAGAGGGCCATTTCAGGCTGTCTACAGTCTCTTCAAGGTTCGGGTGCCTACTGGGGTGCCTGGCTGGAATCAGGTTTCTGGGGGTTATTTAACTTCTATAATTGAAACTTTGTTGCTTTGGTTCCCTGAAGCCGGGGTTGCCCCTGGCAACCCAAAGTCCCAGCCTGGCAGGTATCTGGGGTTTGTTTACCTCCTATAATTGAAACTTTGTAGCCTTGAGTAGAGCTCAGGGCTCACAGGGCCCTGGCTTCCTCCATTGCCCGGGGCAACTCCAGCTCCGTGGCCACCGCCATCTTAGTTGAGTTAATTTGCATATTTGCTCCTGATTGGTTGGTGGGCATGGCTTGTGGGTGTAACAGAGTGAGGGTCAATTTGCATATTACTCTTTTATTAGATTAGATTCAATCCTTACAATAACAATAAAATAAGCTAATGGTATCATGTGCTAGATATGATTTCCATTTTACAGATGAAGAAACTGAGGCATAGTGATTTGACCAAGATCATACAGCTAGTGTTGGCAGAGCTGAGATTTTTGTGTAAGTAATCTGGTTCAGAATCTAGCTATTTAATTCATCATATCATCTTGCTTCTTTAATCAATTGACTGGAGTTTATGTCCACAGGCTCTCAGTTATCTGCTGCTGACTAGGAAAGACACCCAACATCTCAGAGCCTGGGTTTCCTACTGTGAAACAGGCAAGGGAATATAAATTCCACTGAGGTATTGTCATGATGGAGTGAGATTATGGGTGTGAAGTTCCTGACCTGTTATAAACATCTAATTGTTTCTGACATTATCATTTATAAATACACTGTCATTCCATGGAAGTCTATACATCGACTTTACCATAATATTTTATTATTATTTGCAAATGCATTGCAAAGACAAAGCTGTACCCCTTGCAACATTTTGAGCCCATTTCTGTGTTGCAGCATTTGGTAGTCATGCAGTTCACTAAATAATTCTTATCCTCACTTCACCAAGTTGTCCAGACCATTGGGATATAGGGCTGGGAGGAGCAGCAAGTTTGAAGGAAAACAGGATGAGTTCAGTTACGAACACAGTGAATTACAAGCATCTGTGAGATGCCCAGTTATGGCTAATAGGCAGGTGAAAATCAAAGCTGGAATATGAGTCTGGGAATCCTTTCTGTATGAATGGTGGCTAAGATCATGGGGTGTATGAAGCTACCAAGAGGAAGTATACAGCTGCAATGTTTAATACAGTAGCCACTAGTCATATGGGATCATTTCAATTTAAACATGAATTAATTAAAATTAAATAAAATTAAAAATTCAACTTGTCATTCATACTAGCCACATTTCAAGTGCTAAAAGACTACATATAGTTTGTGGCTACCTTAGTGGACAAGCACAGATTATGGAGCATTTCCATCATATAGAAGGTCCTATTGGCTAGCATTGGTATACAGAGTGAAAAGCAGAAGTTTGAAATATATCAGAACTCTGATATTATTGATATTTGTGCTGTCACTGAAAGAGCCCAAGAAAACGAGGCTGAGAAAGACACTTTATCCCCTGGGTGACTTTTAATATTAATAATGTGTCTTGCTTACCTACCAGGGATATTTGAGCTTCAAATGAAACAGTATATTTGACAGGTGAACTATGAAGGATCTCCTATATAATCAAGAAGTAATATGCAAATTGACCATCATGTCCTCACAAAAGCTGGCCACCCTCATGTGGTCAAAGATGGCTGCCACAAGATGGTCTATAGGGGAGGGCAGTTAGGGGCGATCAGGCTGGCAGGGAAGGACAGTTGTGAGGGACCAGGTTGGCAGGGGAGGGCAATTGGGGGCAACCAGGCCTGCAGAGGAAGGCAGTTGGGGGTGATCAGGTCTGTAGGGGAGGGCAGTTGGGGGGGACCAGGCCTGCAGGGGAGGGTAGTTGAGGATGACTGGGAGAGCAGGGGAGCAGTTAGGTGTTGATCAGGCTGGCAGGCAGAAGTGGTTAGGAGCAATCGGATAGGCAAGCAGGCGAGTGGTTGGGAGCCAGCAGTCCCAGATTGTGAGAGAGATGTAAACTCAGAGTTTACAAGATAGATATTTTAAATCATTTTGTTAGCCAGATGAGTGTCTATGTCTAGAACCTGAGAAGTTTGTGAAATAACTTAACATTAGTTCCTGAAGAAGCAAATACCATGGATTACATCAACTGGAGGAGCCCTAGAATTTTGATTTTGAAGTTAAACTCAGCTGATGATTGAGGGCAGAGTGCTGCTAAGAACCACCGTGGTTTCGTTAAAATGAAGATAAGCATGAGGGGATGTGTGCTTGTTATCAGATCATGGAAAACCTAAGAGAACTTCTTAGGTGCTTCTCTGGACTCAGCAGCTGAAAATAACTTCCTCCCAACAAAAACAGTGCTGAGCTCTAACTCCCAGGGTTTAAACACGAAAGTTTTACCGTATCTTTCCCAGCGATGTGTAAAGCAACTCCAAGGAGAATCCTTAATACTTTGGGTCAGCATAAATCAGGAGTGTGAATTCTTTGTCAATAAGGTATTTCTTTCCATCCTCTGGAGCTTCACTAATTGGCCTCAAGGTATATTGAACCCACAGCAACTTTACTGGAAATGTCAGTCATTCAAGAGATATTTTACCGTAATTGAGTGTTAGTGTCACACAGTTCAGACCACAGGCCCTGGCAGCCTAGAGAAAGGGCTGCTTATAACACACTGTGCACTGACAGGAAGCAAACTTTTTAGTGGGTCCCACCACAGTACTCTGGCCTTAAGCTTGCAAGAGGGAAAAATTACCAACCACCACCCCGGCTATTGCCCCTGAGTTGCTCTCATTGTAACGGTATTACGAGGGCCAGGTAAAACCTGAAGATTGAAAAGTCTTGTGGGATTTTTAAAAACCAACCAAAAATATTTGTGCTTGAGGTTTTCTCACGATGATTGGTCAAAGTAAGGTGCAGAGGGAAACCCCTAACCCCAGTTGTTGGGGTTAGGCCATCAATTTAGATTCTATTTACTGACATCTTCACAGCAATTATATGAAACTGCTCCGTTCCCGTCTAAAGACCAAAAATCCATATCAGTTTGAGTTTTAGTCTCCTAACTTTCAAATAATTAAGAGAAATAGTCAGCATCTTTGCCCAAGATAGGATGCCACTATTGTATAATGCTACTGCACTTCTTGATCAGCTGCTGCACATCAATAGTCCTACTGGCAAGATTAATTTGCGAAGTGCTGCTTCATTAGCCCTGGTGACAATGACGTTTCTTCCCTTCTGTTTAGGGCTCATCCTCATGCCTGTGTGCTTGACCACGTCTCTGACTTCCTCAGGATTCTGGTGAGACCCTTCCTCTGACCCTGCGAACATGCTCTAGTCCCCCTCATCTTAAAACACACAGGAAAAGCAAATGGACAAATGATATTCCTACAAGTTTTCATTCATGTCCACCAATAACATCTTAAATATCAAACTGAAGTAGCATCACTATCTAAGGAGAAGGATGTTTCTAGTGCACTAACCAGACACTGTACCTGCTGTATTAGTGTATCTCTATGTCAGATGAGCCTGCCCGCTGTCAGAGTGTTTGACTGACAAATTACTTTGACCTCACATTAACTGAGCTCAGGGTGTAGGCTTAGGCTTCTTCCCTAATCCTAGTCTGCCTGACTCCTTATCTGGTGGCTCAAGGTCCCTTCTATGATGGATGGCCCACCACAAATCCTATAGGGAGTAGAACTCCAGGGCCCAATTAGCTCTTGCAAGTTCTCTTTCCATAGGTCGGGATTCTTATTTTGCCTCTGGTGGAAATGCCTATTGCATATGGAAAAATTTCCTGGAGAATACCATTGTCAGACTGACTGTTACACATGTCATACAAAATTTTTTATGGGGTATCAATCCTATTATCAAAATATAGAGTAACTACTATGTGAATAATCTACTCTAATAAAAGTAATATGCAAATTAACCATCACTCTGAGATACCTAAGCCACACCCACCAGCCAAACCATGACCCCCAGCCAATCAGAGAGGCTGTATGCACATTAACCCAGCCAAGATGGAGGCCAGCAGCCACGGAGCTGGAGCAAACAGGAGGCTTCCATTGCAACTGCCTGCCTAGGCCAGCTGGGCCTCTGCTCAAGGCAATAATGTTTCAATTATAGAAGCCACGGAGCTGAAACAAAGAGGAGTCCAGTGATGGAGGCTGGGCCTTTGCTCACAGCAATAAAATTTCAATTATAGAAGATAAATAAGCCCCAGAAACCTGATTCCAGCCAGCCTTCACTGGAACATTGGGTCAATGGAAGCTGTGGGCAGCCTGAAAACGGCCCTTAGACCCTCACCCAGGCTGGCCACACCCCCATGGGGTGAGGGTTCCCACTAGGGGGCTTGGCAAGCCTGCAAACAGCCATCAGCCCCTCACCCAGGCTGGCCAGGCATGCTAGCAGGTGGACATCCCCTGAGGGGTCCCAGACTGCAAGAGGGCACAGGCCAGGCTGAGGGACTCCCCCAACCCCCGAGTGCACAAATTTTTGTGCACTGGGCCCCTAGTGTTATTACTAAAAAGAAAATAATGTTAAGGCTTTACTAACCCATTTGTCCCCTCTGAGTCAAATGCTAAGCAAGGGAATGACAAGCTTTGGCATTCACAGGAGCTGCAGTCTTTATCTTCCCCTCTGCTGGAATTGTTAGATCTGAATGGCTGAGCAATTGGCATTTTAAAGAAAAAGTGGTACACTGGTTTCCTTTTTGAGAGACCTGCTTTGAACCCAATCCTACTTGGAAGGGAGCCTGGTAAATTGCCTGGCCATTCCCAGTCCATAGCACGGGACAGGACACTCTTATATTCAAGCATACCCCAGAACAGCAATGTCCCCACTCTCCGAGCTCTTAGCGTTGTGAATGCTCCCCTGCTTTCTGGTGACCAGTGGGTTGTTGCTGGCTTCTCCTGTATGCTGTTGTCAGCTTGGACTCCATCTGCACTTGTCATGTATGCCCCCTTCAGTCAAGCTTCGGTTCTCCAACAGCTTTCATTTCAAACAATTTGTTTCTCAACCCAGGAACCCTTTCATGCTGATACCTGTCTCAGGTGACAAGCAAAGGAGAGAATGCACGAGTATGAATCAGTTTACTGCTAACCCTCAGGTTGTTAATGTCTCAGGAACTGTCCTGTGAATATTTTTGTGTTTTTATTTTGCTTTTTTTTTTTTTTTTTTTGCTGCTTTCTAGTATTAAATTTTCATTTTTTTACTGTACATTTCATTTCCTTTTTGTTAAATTTTAATTTACATTTCATGTCCTTTTTGTTTTTAGTGTTTGTTTATAGATTAAAGAAAGGTTTAATACATATAAGAAAGGATAAAACAGGGAATCATTTCGTGATCTGAAACGGATTAATTTCATTTACATTATTTCTAATGGGAAAATATAATTCAGTTTTTGAACAGTCCTCTGAAACAAATTAAGCTTGAGAACCAAAGTCCTACTGTATAATTTTGGCTGCCTGCATGTCAGGCAGGGGTCATGCATAAGCTAGCTTGGTTTCCACACCTTCTGCCTACCTCTTCTGTTTCCTCTCTTCACCACCTGTACAGTATGGGGAACAAAGCCATTTAGAGTACTATGTCCTTTCCTCTTCCAGATTAAGATCAGCATTTACAAAATGTGCATGAAACACTTTAACAAGCAATACCATGTTAAATGTAGGCATGATGATGGTATTCAGTGACAGAAGATGTGCCAACATCTGTTTGTTTTTAATGTGTCCATAATAGCAATCAATGCCAGTAAATAACTTACATACGTGCTAATAACTCAAAGGTTACATAACTTACATGCTCTGTCTCATTCATTTTTCTGAACATCCTATGCAGTGTGTATTCATAGTTTCCTTGTTTTATAGAAGAGGAACCAAGACAACTAGGTCACTCTGTCTAAGCCATAAGCCAGGGCTTCCTCTAATTTTGTTTAGATTCTATTACCTGAATGAGCTCTTCACTTCTACACTGTATTTCTGCCCTAAGTATACAAATGGAGTCAAGTCCTCACAAGATTTGATGTTGGCTGGGTAAACAGAGCTGTTTAAA
Organism: Murina feae; assembly: GCA_004026665.1. Classification (NCBI taxonomy): domain Eukaryota; kingdom Metazoa; phylum Chordata; class Mammalia; order Chiroptera; family Vespertilionidae; genus Murina; species Murina feae. The sequence goes on from PVJC01009309.1 coordinate 16,517, forward strand.
TCTAAGCCTGAGAAGTTTGTATTGGATCCCATAGGCAATAGGTAATTATCACAGATCTGGAGTCTGGAGTCAACTTGGTAAAATTTGAATACTTAGGAAGGTTGATGGGATACCAATGGACAGGAAAGACAAGCAAATAAAAGTGAGAGGTATGTCCTAACCGGTTTGGCTCAGTGGATAGAGCATCGGCCTGCGGACTAAATGGTCCCGGGTTCGATTCTGGTCAAGGGCATGTACCTTGGTTGCGGCACATCCCCAGTAGAGGGTGTGCCGGAGGCAGCTGATTGATGTTTCTCTCTCATCAATGTTTCTAGCTCTCTATCCCTCTCCCTTCATCTCTGTAAAAAATCAATAAAATATATTTAAAAAAATGAAAAATTAAAAAAAAGAAATTTAGAGATATGAAGATCATCTGAAAGTTTGTTACTAAAACATACATAAAGCCTGTTTGAAAAGTCATAAAACTTTACATTAAAAAGTCTTAATTAGCCCTGGCCAGTCTGGCTCAGTGGATAGAGCATCAGCCTGCAGACGAAAGGTCACAGGTTGGATTCCTGTCAAGGGCATGCACCTCGGTTGCAGGCTGGATTCCTGGCCCCAGGTTGGGGCACATGTGGGAGGCAACCAATTGATGTTTCTCTCTTTGTCTTTTCCACTTTCTTTGAAGATCAATGGAAAAATATCCTCAGGTGAGGATTAACAAACAGTAATAATAATAAAAATAATAAAAAATTAAGTAAATAAAGAGATATACCATATCTTTAAAATTTATAGACAAGAAGACTCATCACTTAGAAGATGTCAATTTTCCCCCAAATTAATCTATAAAATAAATGCAATTTCAATCAATATCTCACAGACTTTTTAAATTTATCTTGACAAAGACATTTTAAAATAAATATGGCAAGTTAGGGCCAAGGAAAATCAAAACACTATAGCAGAACAACAACTAGGTGGGTTATAAGATATCATGACTTGCAAGTATATAATAATTAAGTGCTATGTGTGCATGGTAAAGAAAGACCAATGGCAGAGGCTCCAGCAACAAACCCATATATGACAGAAACTCGATATATGGCAGAATTAGCATTCCAGATCACTTGGGAGAGGAGGGTCTATACAAGAAATGGTTTAGGGACAATTGCTTAAGTAGAACTTTGATTTCTAGATACCTTACATGAAATTATTTTCCAGATGAATTAAGGGCTTAAATACAAAAATAATGTTTTTAAATATTTAAAAATATATGTATATATGAAAAACTTTTATCATTTTTTGGTATAAACAAACTTCTTAAATTAAACCTTAAATTTCTAAAGTAAAAGCATTAGATATTAAAGGAAAGAAAAACAATTTGATTACATTAAAATTAAGAACTTCTCATCAAAGAATCTACAAGAAAGTACTAGTAAAGGATAGATTAACTAGGGAAAAGCCACTAACTCCAGTATTACTAATACAGCCTTAATATCTCAAATATATAAATCACTAAACTGATAAGGAAATAACTTACAAGTAAATAAGAACAAGAAGAAAGTAGGTACTTTACAGAAGAAGTATTTATTGTGAATAAACCTATGGAAAAAATGGGTGCTTAACATCATCAGTAATCTGAAAAAGCAAGTTAGAACCATAGTGAAATATCATTTCACATTTACTAATTTGGAAAAAATTAAGTCTGATGGTACTAAATGTTAGAAAGGATGTGTATTAACACTTTATTGGAGAAAGTAGCAAAATCACTTTGAAAAACATTCAGCATTATTTTGTAAAGCTATACATATTCCATGGCCCAGGAATTATACTCATAGGCGTGCGTCTTAGAGAAGTGCTTCTCAAAATTTAACATTTATATGAATCACCTCGTGATCTTAATAAAATACAGACTTGCATTCAGTAGTCTTAAAAAAGATTAAGTTAAAAAAATCCATAATCGAACACATTATAGAGAAACTGCAAATAAGTATTTATGAACGTAGCGCTTACTACAGTAGCCCCCCGTTATTTTTGGTTTCGCTTTCCAGGGTTTCAGTTATCAGTGCCCAACTGTGGTCTCAAAATATTAACTGAAAGATTCCAGAAGTAAGCAATTTATAAATTTTAAATTGTGCACCTTTTGAGTAGATCGTGAAATCTCATGCTACCATGCTCTGTTCTGCCTTGAGAAATAAATCATCCCTTTTCCCAGTATCTCCATGCTGTGTACCCTCCCTGTTCATTAGCCACCTTAGTAGTGAACTTCATTATCAGATCAACTGTCGGGCATCACAATGCTTATGTTTAAGTAACCTTTATTTCACTTAACTTGGCCCCAAAGATCAAGAGTAGTGATACTGGGCATTCAGATATGCAAAGAGAAGTGTAAAGTGCTTCCTTTATGTGAAAAGGTGAATGTTCTGAACTTCATAAGGAAAGCAAAAAAAATGTATGCTGAGGTGCTAATCTATACTAACAATAGCCTAGGTGGTCATCACACCCTCATGTCATCACAAGACAGCCGTCACAAGATGAAGGTGGGGCCTGGTTTTTGCTCCACACAGTGAGGCCTGGGGGTCCTGCAGCTCTGCGCAGCGCAGAGGAGACTGGTCCTGGTGGGGAGGAGGCGGGTCCCAGCAGGGGAGGATAGTTGTGGGTGATCAGGCCAGCGGGGGAGGGTAGTTGGGAGCAATCAGGCAGGCAGGCAGGTGAGTGGTTAGGAGCCTGCAGTCCTGGATTGTGAGAGGGATCCCAGATTGGAGAGGGTGCAGGCCAGGCTGAGGGACATTGCCTCCCCACAGACCACCCCCTGCCCCCCGCACGAATTTCATGCACTGGGCCTCTAGTATCCATAATAAGAATGAATTTTCTATTCATGAATTTGTGACAAAAAAAAAATAACCATGTTATTTTTGATGTACTACCTCACACAGCAAAAGTTATGGCCACAGCATGCAAGAAGTACTTAGTAAAAATGGAAAAGGCATTAAACTTGTGGGTGGAAGACATGAACAGAAAAAGTGTTCACAATGATGACAACATGCTATGCCAGAAAGTATTGAACCTTTAGGAAGACTTCAGCAAGGGATCCTCTGACACAAGCAACACCAGGCCTTTTACTTCAAGTAAGGGATGGTGACACAGATTCAGAAATAAGTTTGAGCTGAAAAATATAAGGCACTATCTATTGATGAGGAAGCTGTTGCCACATTTCTGGCAGAGTTGAATAAGTTGATCAGGGTTTGATACTATCTGAGATTTCAGGCATCCATTGGGAGTCTTGGACCATATATCCACATAAAAGGGGGAACTATGCTAAGTGCCACACATTTTATAGCATTAAGGGTACAACAATGATGAAATAGAAGAAAAAACAAAACAAAGCCGTGCCTACATGGAATTTGCATTCTAGTGTGTATGTGAGGGGGGGAGGAAGTGTTAGACATTAAGTAATTAAAATATATGGTATGTCTGATGGTGTGTCTAAATACCATGCAAACTATACAGCGAGAACGCGGTAGGGAATGATAGAGGAGTAGTAGCTGTAATTTTAAATACAGTTATCAGGAAAAGTCTTTTTGAGAACCTGAAAACTGAACAAGGACCTCAAAGAGATGAGAAAGTGAGCCATTTAACTATCTGAGGGACAAATCCACATGAAAATGTCCTGAGGAATAAATATGTTTTATATGCTGAATGACTAGCAAGGACATTAGTGTGCCTAGACCTGAATAAGTAAGGTGAAGAGAAATAAGAGGTAAAATCAGAAAGATAGATGGACCCAGATGAGTCTAGTGGATCATTGAAATGACTTTGGCATTTACTCAGAGACAAATGTAAAACCATTGAAGGCTTTTAAGCACATGAGTGATATGATCATATTCATAAGTAACAGCTTCTTTCTGGTTACTATGCTGAAAATAAATCAATTGAAAGGAAGCCACATATAAAAGCAAGAAGAACAACTAGAAAGCTATTGTAATAAACCACACAAAAGATGATGTTAAAATAGCAAGAAGTGATTGAATTTTGTGTACAGTTTGAATGTAGAGTTGATGGAATTTCTGAAGACCTATACGTGGAGTCTAAAACCAATGAATACTTTTTTGTCCTAAGATAATGGAAAAATAATGTCATTTTCTAAAATGGGGAAGACTGCTGAAGAAACACATTTGGAGAAAGAGCTAAAAATCATACGATCAGATTTGGGCATGTTGCATTTGAGATGTGCTAAGAAGAGCTATTCAGTAGACAGTTGGGTCCACTAGCCTGGAGCTAAGAGAGAAGTTTGGGTTGGAAATATAAGGTTGGCAGTCATCATCATGTAGTTAGTATTTATAGTCATGAGACTGGTTGAGACTAGTGAGGGAGACCACTCAAAGAGATGGGGTGACAAGAAATGGGGTCTAAGGCCTGAGTCCTGAGCACTCCAATCCTATCTAATAAAAGGGTAATATGCAAATTAACCATCACTCTGTCACAAAGAGGGCGGTGCCCATAGCCACAAGATGGTGGCACCCAGTCCCTTCAGCCCTGCTGCTGGAGTGTCCAGTCCTGTCAGCCCCACAGGTGGGGCTGGATCTGCCCTCAGACAATGAGCCCACAGAGGGAGGGAGAGAGGGTGGTCGGGCGGGCCTCTCGCCAAAGGCCAGCCAGGGCATGTGGGATGCTGACATCATTGCAGGTGGGGCTGAGAGACCCCTCCCCCAATACATGAATTTCATTAACCGGGCCTCTGGTATATATATATGGATAGCAATTCTTTAAACACAAAACAAAACAAATATAGCCTCTGTTAGTTTGCACACAAAATTAATCTAGTCTAATATAATAAAAGAGTAATATGCAAATTGACCGTCACCCAAGACACCTAAGCCATGCACACCAGCGAAGCTACACCTCCCAGCCAACCAGAGTGGCTGTATGCAAATTAACCCAGCCAAGATGGAGGCTGGCAGCCATGGAGCTAGAGCAAACCAGAGGCTTCTGTTGCAACTGCCTGCCTAGAATGGCTGAGCCTCTGCTCAAGGCCACGCCCACCAGCCAATCAGAGCGGTATGCAAATTAACCCAGCCAAGATGGAGGCTGGCAGGGCAGCTCTGCACTGGGAGCCTCCGAGGCCGGCATAGCTGTGCCAGGTATGTCAGCTCAGTGGGGCGGGGGGGAGGGTTCCGGCCTGGGGCCTCCTTGGGGCATCCAGGAGTGCCCGTCCTGGGTCCACTGCCTGGCTCCGCCCCCCAGGGGCCTCTGCGGGACGTGCAGGAGCAGCTCTCCTGGGTCTACTGCCTGGCTCTGCCCCGGGTGTGTTTGCTCAGCAGCAGGGCCCCACCAAGGGATCCTGCACCAGCGTCCTCCCCTGGTTCGCCACCCAGCTCTGCGCCAGGTATATCCCCTCAGTGGTGGGGGCCCACCAGGCGTGTGCAATCATGGGCCCTCTGGTGGGAAACGTCCAGGCCTGCACTCACCAGCCCTCCCACCCCCCAGTGCATGAACCCTGAAGGGGCTGTGGGCAGCCTGAAAATGGCCCTGAGCCCCTCACTCAGGCTGGCCAGGCTTGCCAGCAGGTGGACATCTCCCCTGAGGTGTCCCAGACTGCAAGAGGGACAGGCCAGGCTGAGGGACCCTCACCCCGCGAGTGCACAAATTTTTGTGCACCGGGCCCCTAGTGTTTAAAGTAAAGGGAAGTAGATAAAAAAGACAAATTACCTATAAATGATTAACAATTAGACTTACAGATGACTTTTCAAGAGCAACTGTGGAAGCCAGAAGAGATGGAGTAATATCTTTAAAGTACTGCAAGAAAGAAAGCAAAACTATATTTCTTTTTAAAAAAGGAGAAATAAAGGAATTTCCAGAAAAGCTGAGTTTATCACCTTAAGTGAAACACTCTTAAGTAACTGTCTGAAGGACTCATTTCAGGAAGTAGAGAAATGTTTCTCAGAAAGATCTGAATGCAAGAACAGACTGGCTGAGGAATAAAGGAAGACTCCAGCTTAGCTGGCAGATATTTCAAAATGATACTTTAGACACCAACCCATTTGGATGAAATTGGATATCTTAGGTATAAAAACTTTATTTCTAGAGGCTAAGCTGCTCACAATATAGATTTCTAATTGACCTTGAAATCAGTCCTTTTGTACCGTCAGTTTTCAGCATAAGTAAAATGTTTATGCTGATTCTGGGTGTTATTAATCATTAACTTTATGTAAGTGAATATAATTTACAAAGTTTTAAAAAACAAATTTATGGGAAGCTTAAAAAAAATTATGCTAAAATCTTAACTAACTTGAGTTCTTTTTTCTAATTCCTTGCCTGCAGGGAAAGCATTCCCTATAAATTTTGTGTCTGTTCTAAAGAGGAGATTAGGAATACACAAAAATTCCTGTAGAGCAATAAAGAAGAAAAGGCAGGTATTGATTCATACATCAATATCTACATGGATTAGATACTTATTTATCATTGTGGGGATGCAATGCTTTGGGTAATCACTTAAATAGACCATAAATGCCATATTAAGAGCTTGAAAAAATTGCATATGGATTAATAAATTATATTAACTCTTTTGTTAAAACAATTTACTAGTGAAATTCCTTACATTAACTAGATGAAAAAAACAAAACTAATTTTAATCAATGTGGAACAAGTATTTGTTAAACTTCAACAATTGTTCAATTTTTGTAAGCAAAAACTTCTTAGTAAACTAGAAACGGAAGAAAATTCATAAAAAGTACACCAAAAACCTACAACTACCATTATGCTTAATGATGCCATGTTTGAAGCATTTCTATTATAGTTAGAAAATATGTCAATTTGTTTATCTTCTTTTCAGTTTCCAATGCCCTAGGAGCTGTATCGGTGAAAAAATTGCTTTGGCATATGTCTGAGATTTTGTTGCCTTTAAATTCCTCTAGTATTTTTATGGTTTTCTGTCTTACATTTAAGTCCTTTAGCCACTTTGAGTTTATTTTTGTGTATGGTGTAAGCTGGTGGTCTAGTTTCATTTTTTTGCATATATCTGTCCAATTTTCCCAACACCGTTTATTGAAGAGACTGTCTTGACTCCATTGTATGTTCTTGCCTCCTTTGTCAAATATTAATTGAGCATATTGGTTTGGGTCAATTTCTGGGTTCTCTATTCTATTCCATTGATCTATATGTCTGTTCTTATGCCAGTACCAGGCAGTTTTGTGAACAGTGGCTTTGTAATATAGCTTGATATCTGGTATGGAGATCCCACCTACTTTGTTCTTTCTCAGGATCGCTGCAGCTATTCGGGGTCTTTTTTAATTCCAGATGAATTTTTGGAGAATTCGCTCTAGGTCTGTGAAATATGCCATTGGTATTTTAATGGGGTGTCTTGTATCACAGTTACTGCTAATATTGTATTGGAGGGCCTATACAATGTAATACCAAAATAAAAATATGCAAGAGATGTAATGGTTATAAAAAAAGACACAAGACATTTTTATATACAGAACATGTATGACAGTCTAGGTTTAAATTTCAAGAGAAACAATAAAAAAATTATTAGAACTACTTGGAGAGATTAAGAAGGGATGTGGATCAGCATATAAGAATTACTAGCTTTAAAAAATACCAGCAATGACAAATTAAAAATGTATTTAAAATATTTTATTCACAGTTGCAGAATAAATGAAATATTTATAAAAAAGCCCAGTAAGAAATATGTAGGATATTTATAGAAAAACTAATAAAAATTTACTGAAGAATATGAAAGAAAATCTGATGTATTAAAAATAAACATATAGCCCTAACTTATTTGGCTCAGTGGATAGGGCATCGGCCTACGGACTGAAAGGTCCCAGGTTCAATTCTAGTCAAGGACATGTACCTTGGTTGCGGGCACATCTCCAGGAGGGGATGTGCAAGAGGCAGCTGATCGATGTTTCTCTCTCATCGATGTTTCTAACTCTCTATCCCTCTCCCTTCCTCTCTGTAAAAAATCAACAAAATATATTTAAAACAAAACAAAACAAAAAAAGTAAACATACAATATTCAAGCATGGCAAAACTCAGTATTTTACAGATGTCATGGCTACCAAAATTACATTATGAATTCAATACAATCAAAATCCTAAAAAGAAATTTCATAGAATTTTATAAGCTAATTCTAAAATCTAATATGGACGGATAAATGCACAAGAATATCCGAGAAAATGCAAACTAAACAAACAAACATGAACACAAAGGAGATCATACTCCACCAGAAATCAAAATAATTAACGAACCTATGACAATAAAAGTAATATGGTAGTCGTAGAGAGAAAAATCAAGGAGATAAATGTAATGGACTGAGAATCCAGGAACGCGCCTGAGTGCGTATGGGACAATTTATTATCTGTTATAGAAAATACAATAAAATTATATGAATGCCTAATACCATTCATACAAAATTCTTTTGGGCCAAATGAATAACTCTAACAACTACAACATATTAGAAAAATATGGGAGCATATAGTTATGACTTTGTGATAGAATGATCGTTCTAAAGTAAATATGCAAATGTTTAAGAATAAAATATATTTTTTCAACAAATTATCAAACTTCTGAATAACACAAAAGACTACACACAAAAAATAAAAGAATGATAACTAGAAAAAGTATTTGCAACATACTAAAGACAAATAACAAATATTCAGAATTTATAAAGAACCAATGATAATGTACTAGTATAAAGAAAAGACATATAACCAATAAAAAATAGGCAAAGGATATAAAAATAATTCACAGAGGAGGAGTTACAAATGGAGTGTAAACATACAAGATAGTTCTACTTCTGCTAATCAAGGAAATGTAACCAACAACATTGGCATTTGTTTACCACATTGGAACATTTTTTAAGTTTGATAAATTATTTCTTTTTCCCTACAATTTAATATAGCACTGCAGTTAAAAACAGTGGAATAAATCTATGCATATCGATACAAAAGCTTTTCAAGAACATTGCTACTTAAGAAAACTATATAATGATATGCACATTGTTAACATTTATGTAAAACTTGCTCTCAAAAACATATATGATATATAGAAATATATTGTCTTATTTATGTTCATAGAAGCAGAGCCTGAGATGCTGATTCTTGTTCAAGAATTATTGAGAAAATGCTCTCAGGAGAAGGGGAGTGAGAGAAGCAGGGTAGGACAGGGCAAGAAGATCAAGCAAGAATGTAGTCCTGGGTCTGATTCCATAGTGGTGCTCTACAGCACAAATTGCACCAGAGTGGATTCTACCTTGAAGCCATTTTTTTATCCCTATCTCAGTCCTTTGTTGACCAAGTAGAGCCTGCCTCTACCCCCCTGGAGGATGGACAATAGTCACAGCTCCTGTTTGTCCAAGGACAATTCCCCAGAGAAAGGGGAAGCTCTGAGTTACTATCAGCTAACTCATATAGCCCAGGAAAACGGGATCTTGGCACATGACACACATGCACACATGTGTGAGTGTATACATGTATGCATGCACACATGTGTGCACACATATACACATGCACACTGTGCACAAACCCACCCATACAGGCAAAAGACTCAAGGAATTCACATAAAATTGGTAAGATGGTTACTTCTAGAAACAGGCCCAAGATTAAGGGTATTGTCAAGGTGGGCTTTGGTTTTTATATTTGCTTTTTTCAATAATTGCAATATGTTATATTACTTATGTAATTAGAAAATGAACTTTTTAAAAAGAAGCATTTTACTTTCTCATATAGAAAAGAATTTCATTATCCTATCCCATCAAGTCTTCTTTGACTTTTTTATATTTATTACAAATAAAATTTATTCAACAAACCACATTCAGATTCTAGTGAGGTGTCTTTTTCTTGTATTTCATAGGTCAAGACAGTCACAGGACAGTTTTTTTTTGAGCAGATGTTGTTTCAAATTTCTATTTAATAATGTGATCATTATTCACAGTTCAATTTGTGAAATATGAGAAACATAAACCGTATTTCCCCAAAAGTAAGACATCCCCTGAAAATAAAACCTACTTACAGTTTTGCCTTTCACTGAAATATAAGGCACCCCCGAAAATACGACCTCCCTGAAAATAAGGCCTCCCCTGAACATAAGGCCCCCCCAAAGCTACTGTAACTCTGGACTCTGGGCCATAGTGGCGGGCACCGCAGTGCACCTCACTGTTGGCTGCAGCGTAGCCAGAGCAGACAGGAAGTGCGAGGTCTATTTTAATCAGAGAGCCCACGCCACCGCCAGGACAAGCTGCCATCTGCTGCTCGCTCTGCCCTGACGGAGTCTGGCTGACTCACAATTAGACAGTGAATCGCGGGGCAGGAGTTGGGCACATTGTGTGGACACACAGGTAATAAATTTCCTTTTTTTTTGGTTCAACAATAAATGTGTACCATATTCTTCTTCATGGAAAAATAAGACATCCCCTGAAAATAAGACCTAGCACATCTTTGGGAGCAAAAATTAATAGAAGACACTGTCTTATTTTGGGGAAACAAGGTACATATATTTACTAAAACAGTAATCCAATCTATACTAATAAAAGGGTAATATGCTAATTAGACTGGATGGACCGGACATCTTCCAGACATCCTTCTGGACAAAGCTACAGTGGCAGAGGCTAGGGCAGAGGCAGTTAGGGGCAAACAGGCTGGCAGGGGAGAGCAGTTAAAGGTGATCAGGCCAGCATGGGAGCAATTAGGGGCATCAGGCAGGCAGGCAGGTGAGCAGTTAGGAGCCAGCAGTCCCAGATTGGAGAGGCTGCAGGCCAGGCTGAGGGGGACCCCCCACAACACCCCATGCAAGAATTTTGTGCACCAGACCTCTAGTGAATATATAATGTTCATTCTTCCAGCACTCAGTGTCAGTTTCTTTTGTAGAATGTATTGGTTGAAGACAGCAAATCATCACTTACTAATCAGTGTCCTTTTGTCCTAAAAGGGGAAGGGAATCTGAAACTCATTCTCTGCCTTTTAATATCATTGTTGTGGAAACCAACTGCTCTGCCCTCTTATTTGTTTTGCCTACTCCTTTACTAACAACTAATGCAAATAGGAAGAGACCTCAGCCTCTAAGCAGGATGCTCTTAGCTTCTCTACCCAATTATTGGTGTGATCTCATCCAGTCCCCTGGTTTAAATACCATGTGTGGAGTGATGAGTCCTAGATCTATATAACTTTATCCTGACCTTTTTCAAAAATGTCAGCTGCTTAATTAGACTTTCAAACTGGATGCCTTCCATTAGCATCTCAAACTAAAGAGGACTCTTGATTCATCTTCCTCTCTCCTCCTACACACCTGTTCCTCATCCATCTCAGTGAAAGTCATCATCATTTACTCAGTTGCTTAAGTCAAAAATCCAAGTAATCTTGATTTCCTTCTTTTCATTATTCTCCCACATCTGATTAATCAGAAAACCTCTTGTTTGTACCATCAATACATCTCCTCTGTGGAGAGCGGCTATAGTGTTTGGACAGGTTCAAGCCTCGGACTAATGAGAGGGCACAGTCCTCTCATGGCCATGAGCAAGTCCCAGCTTGAAGGCCAAAGCTCTCCCAGCACAATTATAGCCAACAGCTATGGTTGTAAGCTTGAATCTATGGTCTGAACATGAGGCCCCACATGTCTGAGTGATGTGGGCTTGATTGAGTTCAGGTGCATGTAACTGAGTAGGATCAAAACCCACAAGAATGTTGTAAACATCTTGCCCATACCCTTACTCTGCCTTGTGGAATCTGGCTATAAAATAAAGACATGGCTTGCAGTCCATGGTGCTGTTGCTATCTCTCCATCAGAGAGGACAGCATCCCACCCAGACCCAGCTTTTACTCTCTTGTCTGTCTTTTCTCAATCTTTCACCACCCCCAGTCAGGCTACTGAACCTGGCTGAGCTGGCTCGGCACTTATGTGCCAGCTTGCCACACTCCTCAATTTATATTTCTCTATCTCTGTTAATTCTCCCCTCATCCATCTCATGGATGATTGCAATAACCTGGTTACTCTTTCTGTTTTATTTTCTGCATTATAATGCACTCAATAGCTACAGCAATGTTTAAAAATGTAAATCAGATTAGGTAAATTTTCCTGGAGGAAACCATGCTGCATTTGGAATAAAACTCATGTGTCAAACTGTGGGTTCCAAAACCCCGAGAATGCTTCTATGCTATTCTCCCACTTTATTTCATATCATGCTCCTTATCTCACACTATTATGGCCACAGTGTGCTTCTGCTGGTTTCCTTGCACATCATGGTAACACAGTGTATTATTAGGCCCTTGGCCATTCAGGTCTCTGTCTAGATATCACCTTTTTGGAAAGGTCTTTTACCACTCAATTCAATGTAGCCACTCAGTTCCTCTCTATCACATTACCCTATTGTAATTCTCTCTATCATATTTGCCACCTGTGGTATTTGTCTTGTTTTTCTGTCTCACCTCATTCAAATGTAAGCCATTTAAGAGTAGAGAACTGTACTATTCACATCCTTAGCATAAATGTAGAATGGATTCTGGCACATAATGGGCTCCCGATATGCATTAGTTAAATGAATGGATGAATGAATGCATACAAGTACAGTCACTTCCGTAAAAGACATTGTGGGAGATTCATGATAAATATAACATGTCTCTGTTGCATCTGGAGCTTCACTTCTGCTTGGGGGCCCAAACAATAGAGCTTTACATGATAGAGCAGTAAACAGTATGATATACGTGAGATGTAAATTCAGAGAAGAGTGTGGAAACTGCAAGGGACCTAAGCTGGGGCCTCAGTTGCAGCATTTGCATACTGCTCCAGTATGCAAATCATTTAACTGAATGTATAGACTTTCCATTCCCATCAGTGTGGTTGCAGCAAGGAGTTAATGGTGCTAAAACTGTCCAGTGATAGGTTATGCCCCAAACATCCTGACCAGAAGTTTGTGTTTTTTTTCCAGTGCCTTCTCATTCGAATATGCTTTCAACAGAAATATTTTGAGTAGGTTTTAGGCCTTATCTGAAGTGGGAAAATAATTTAACAGACTTCTGCTAAACAGGATGCAGGTTTGGGATGACCTTAAAGATGTTTTTACATGAATTTCTAGGCAGCAAGTAAGAAGACACAGTGAAAATTTGATGATGTTAATGTACCAAAGGACATTGAGATATTTCTGGGTTTTATTTTTTTCATTTAATTGGCTCATTTATGGGAGGGGTCTTAATTGATTCTACTGCTTTCTGAGGCATAGGCTAAATCTTTTTATAATCTCTTATTACACATTTGTTTTAGATCCTTAGAATTCAAGCCCCAGTAGTATGGTTAGCCAATTCATACTCGTCATTGGTCTTCATGGAACTTGCACTCACTTCCCAGGGAATTCTTCCTATTTTCACAATAGCCATATAATGAACATATAGTTCCTGTTGAAAAGTAAGGGAATGAGGCTTAGGACTGGGAGAAACAAGTGAGCAAGGATGACGACAGTGAAAGGGGAGGTGGTCGTTTCTTTATGTTCTCTTTTCTGCTGGAGTGACCCTAATATGTGAAGACTTCAAGACTTTACCGCCTTTGCTTTTCAAGTAAATGACTTGAGTGTGAAAAGCAGCACATCCGCCCTGTGGTTGAGCATTTCTTTTTCTGTGAGTAGCTTAGCTTTGAACTTCTCTGTAGGGGTGGGCTGGTGGCACCCCTGGCCTCTCTTGGAGATTCCTTTCTCACTCAATTACTTTCAATTTACTGAAAGACCCCTGGATGACTGAGGAAGACGGCCAGCCGGCCTCTTCATTTCCTGACTTCGGGCTGCAGTGATCACATCTTCAAAAACAGGATTCTATGTTTAGGAAAGTGTACCCAGGTCCTATTCTACCAGGGGAGGAAGATCTCAATTGATTGCACTTATAACCTAATACAATGAATCCTCCAATAATAGAAACCACTTAACCCAAATCTTTATTTATCAATACTTCCCCTTTTAATTAAATTTTTAGGAAAAGATAAGAAGAACAACTGTTTCAAGAATATATTTACTTTAAAAATATTCTATTATGATATAGCATCATTAAATGAAATAATTAATTTTAAAAAGAAGACTCCAAACTTAGTTCCTTTTGTTTATAATAAATTGGTATTATTAGCTGTTCTATACATCCTTTAGGGTTCTACATAAGCAAACATGCATACTCAGATGAAAATCAGAATATCACTTTATTAACATTAGCAAAAGTTCTCTAATGCCTAAAATGGATAGCTTCTAGTAAACAAGAGTAGATCTTAAAAAACTAATGTTTAATATGTACTTTCCTTCATATAAATGGAAGAAAACAGGTCTGCCATGCAAACTTCCTCACTTAGCCATCTGGTTATATGACATGAAAAAGTGGTTGCCTCTTCCCACTTCTACTCCTTATCAGGAAAGGCCTTGAGCAGGTGTGCAAAAACTTGAATTGGACTTAATGGCCCTTGGATGAAAAGAAACTTCAACAAATGGACAATGACCTAACTTCCCTAACAAAATATGCAGCAAATGATATTAGGTTCCAAATGATTAGCACAGGGAAGGCACTGTTACAAAATTCCACCAAGTGCAGAGGAGGAGACAGGTTACCCTATGTCATGTACAAGTCCTGTGCAACACTACTGTAAGGTATACATAGAATATACTGTCAATCAATCATCTCTGAGCTTTGTGCAGCAACAGGAGAGAGTCATAAAGATTCCTTAGGGCATAAAAAACTGATTTGTTGTGTTACCCTGGCCAGGTTGTTTAACTCCAATTAGCCTTGATTTCCTTGGTTAGAGACTACTATTTTCCTATCCAATAATCATTCTCCCCTACTTCTTTATTAATGGACTCCTGTGTTGATAGGGATAGATTTGTGTTTAGATTTTTAAAAAATTCGAAGTACATCTTCCAGTCTTCCTTGCACACGACCAATGTGAAATCTCTAAATGAAAGTAACTCACCTGGCAGAGAATACCCGTTCTCTTTTCTCTCTGCTTCCTCCTTCTACCCAGAGCAAGATAGTGACAGCTGTAATGCTGCAAATATAGGTTATCATAAGGTCACCAGGAGGACAGAAGCCACCCACTGAAAATGATGAAGCAGAAAGAAAGAATGAGTCTCTGATGTTGACAGAGCCACCAGATCAGACTTGCACTCTTAGGCCTCCTGTTTACATGAGATGAAAACACATTTCTATTTTGATTAAGCTATTGTTGGTTGAGTTTTCTCTTATATGTATCTAACTTAATCATGTTGATGGGTACTTTATCTGTAATAATACTGTGTGAGCAAAGAAAAATAAGAGAGGGAATATTGGGAAATATTTCGTGAACACAAAAAGCCCACATCAATATAAAGCTTTGTGGGAATCTGTGCTCAAGCAGTGTCACATTGGAGTACTGATGACAAAGATTAATATAGAGTGTGCAGTGGGCCATTCTTTTCCTGCCCTCATCCCCTTACCCCCAAATCATAATGTTAGGGTTCAGAAATAGCATTTTGGGGACCAGCTACAAACATAAGAAATATTAATAATGCTTTGTTAACCATGATTGTTCTGTTCTGTTAGAAAAAGCACATTTTCACCTGTCTGAGAGTTGTATGCCCTGCCTGGTACATGGGAGCTAACATCAGAATGCAGTCCATCCTCCTGTCCCCAAAACTGCCTATCATTATGGAAAGATCTATAACATTATGGCTGAAACAATTTAGTCCTGGAGTCACCTGCTCTTTACAACCCCCAGCCCCTATTACCTGTAATCTGGTCCTGGGGCACCAGGAGGTGTCCAACCCGCGTGACTTGTAACCTGTATGATTATGCTATGCCTACTTTCCCATATTGTCCTATTTTCCCACACAATCTTTGTCCTTCTACCCACAATGAAAAAAAAAATTGGAAGGTAACAAATATATTATGGGGCAATTAAAAAACTTTTGACTCTTCATTGAACTTCTCCAGTCACATTGCCACTGACCTTCAGCAGCTGTGGTATTTCTAAGTACACGTGTGTCTCAGTTTCTGTGTTGTTGGCCTTCTCTACAAGCTTTACATTCATCTTGGAGCAGGAAAATTTTCATGGTGCTTTATTTTACATTTCAATTGGAATCTTGGTAAGACCTTAAAGAAAAGACATAAACAACTTATTTGACCTGTCAAGCACATTTATAAGGATTAAAAATTAAAGAATAGAGATAAAGTGTTTGTGATTACATGAAGTTGATCATGGGGAAAATTCCATTTTCTTAGGAGTTTTGAATAATAGGCCTTAAAAAATAATTCCTAGGAAATAATTTCTTATATGGCTTATTTTTTATACATAGAAGTCAAAGTTTTTTTTTTCTGCAGCAGTTTTCTTCTTTAATCTTATATTTAAGTAGGTATCATGGTTTATTTATATATTTATAAATTTCCCAAGCTTTTATCATTAGAAGAGACAACTAATAGATAGAAAAATGTACAGAGTCACTTTGGAATTGGTTCTGAGAATAAGTTGTAAAGGTAAATTATTATTGATATTGTGTTTTGCTCTAAGACTGGCAATCAAGACTACATATCTTACCATTTCATCATCCTCTAAACATTTTTATTTCTGTGGATTATTTTTAGTCACAACAAGCCATTGGTTGCTAGAAAGAAATTATGGAAGTACTACTTTAAAAAACAAATCTCTAGTCCTGCCTTACCAATGTTTCTTTTCTTTTTTTAAAATACATATTCTATTGATTTTTTACAGAGAGGAAGGGAGAGGGATAGAGAGTTAGAAACATCAATGAGAGAGAAACATCGATCAACTGCCTCCTACACACTCCCTACTGAGGATGTGCCTGCAACCAAGGTACATGCCCTTGACCGGAATTGAACCTGGGACCTTTCAGTCCCCAGGCCGACCCTCTATCCACTAAGCCAAACCGGTTAGGGCAACCAATGTTTCTTGATAATCTTAAATCCTTTGGATTTCCTCATTAGAAAATAGGAATAAAATGTCACTGCCTGTGCTTCCTACTCCACTGAGATTTCAAATAACAGAGACAAATTTGCTTATTTCTGAAAATGGCCTAATGGCCATTGAAGACCCATTTGTGAGGAAAAAACTGAATCCATCTCACTCCATCCATACCAAATAAAGTACAGATGAATCAACATTTAAATGTATGAAATAAAAAACTATACATTACCAAATATAGGCTATTTTTATAATTTTGAAGTAACTGTTGGGTTTTTAATACTCACCTTTAATAATTTAAACTTGAATATTCATATGAGGTCTTCTTGGTAAGACATACATTTCTTCACTTGATCTGAGCCAAAAGGCCAAGAAGCAATGAGATACATTTCTTACAATTACTTTACATTAACTAAAAGTGAGATAGCTCACTTATTCCAGACCTTACTCCTGGTATGATGTGATGAACACCAGGTCAAATCTCTTACAAGAGTACCAACACCTGTCTCTGAATAGAACAGGATCAAGAAGGAATGGGAAGAAAAGAATTGGAGGGCATTGAGTATAAGTAACTTCTTTTTTGCCTTCAGGGTAAGAAAAGAATTAGGGATAGAAGTGGGAGGAGAAGTAGGGTTAATAATTTTTTTAGGACAGTAAAAATGATATGTTTAGAGGCGAATAAAAATACTTCATTATTGAAAAAAGTTGTGGATGAAGGAGGAAGAGGAGGAGACAAGGGCTGGGACATATCACTCAGTCAGCAAGAGGGAAAAGGACTGAGAGCACAGGGGGGGTCCACTGCATCCTTGTCTTTTCCTCAATTATTCACCCTTTCCTTGGATTTCACAATCTGGTTAACTTCCTCTTTTGTTAAAGTCCTTTTAAATTTGGGTTCTGTAAACTTGAAACCAAAGGCACATATAATGTAGTACAAGGTAGGTATTAGAAAGGATGCTTTATGGATGTAGGAAGAGCTCCATAATATATATCTGGGTAGAAAAGGAAGTTGTAAACAAATATAACCCTACATATAAAAGAGTATATAATCAAATATGTGCATGCATTTAGAAAGGAATGGAATATGCCAAACTATGGTTATCTGTGGTTGCTGAGATTTCTGAGAAATCCTTTTTAAATTTGTTCTTCCTTTACCTTTTCAATTTTCTATAGTGAACATTATAAAGATCATATTTTTTTTTCATACAAAAGAATAAGTATAACTTCTCCTTACATAACTTATTATCCTGATATTTGCGTTCAAAATATATTTTATGTTGGAGAGAGAATAGAGAAATTATGCATAAAATTTTAGGGACTTGTTTCATTTACTGTCTTGAATGTTTTAATGTCACAGTGCACATCATCCCCCTAAACAGCCCCACCGATTTACTAATGAAAAACTCAAAAATGCAATTGGAACATATATACTCTGAAATGTTCTACTTTTTTTAAAAACTCATTTCCTTCTTCTCTTTTTTAAAGAGAAAAAATACATAGGACTTTCTTATGATTATGAGATTAATTTTTTTCATGCTTCTGGTTGGGTATTAAGTGCAGGGGAAACATCAATCAACAGTTATCCATTGCGTATGTGTAATGTGAGAAGCCATGCTAGTTTTGTAGGGAATGCAAAGAAGTATAGTCCTGCTCTCAAGAAGCTTAAAAACCACCTGGGTTATAACACGGAAATACTTGGAAATATAACTAGCCATGCCTGATCATGAATGCAAATGACATGTACATTTCAGAAGGGGGAGAACAACAGTTTTGACAGGGTTGGCCTGGGAAACTTTATGGAAGAGGCTGAATGCAAGCCGGACAGAGAGGAAAGAAAGAACATTCCAGGTTGGGGTGTGTGTGTGTGTGTGTGTGTGTGTGTGTGTGTGTGTGTGTAGTGTGGAGGGGGTACTTGAGTGAGCACAGATGAGCATGAGGGAACAGTATAAAACATCTCAGAGGGCAGTGAGGTCACTTCAAATGGCGGCAAGGGAGTTAGGCAGTTTGTTACCAGACAGTAGAAGTCCTTTCATGACAGTATACATAAATTTTATCTTAGCTGTTACTCTAGAATTATAAACAATATCATTTAGTTTATTTTGTCCATTAGATTCCACATATAAGTGAAATCATCATGGGACTTGGAACAGAATGGATGGGCCGAGGGAGTGTTGTGCTAAGTGAAATAAGTCATTGTATTTGGTTATTAAGTTCTGTGGAAGAGAACATTACAAATAATTCCAGCATCCACAGCTTGAGCTGGAATTCATTTATCTAACAGTGAGTATATACTGAGAACGGACTCTGTGTCAAGTGTCTTATCTATGTTAAGCAACAGGAATATGAGGATGAAATATGGAGCCTTCTCCTCAATGAAGGGAGAACATCAGGTTACTGACAGCCACAGCTACAGTCCATCAGCATAATAATGAGGATGAGCACAAAGGTGCTTAGAAGTCAGGGAAGGGACACCCAATCCATCTGGTAGGGACTTCTGGAGGAGAGGATACTTGAATATCTCTATTTTGAGAAGCAAAAGTTATCTAGGAGAACAAACAGTAAAAAAGCTCTATTTAGGCAAAGACTACAAATTCTGGAAAGGCAAGGATGAGTGGTGAGGCTGCTGCTGTATTTAAGACACTGAGTTGCTCCTTTATGATGGATGCCTGATTGGGGTGTAGGGAAACCCTTTTATTTATTTATTTTTAATTTGATTTGATTTTACATTATTTTATGTTATGAAAGGATTGTAGCAGTGGGCAGGAGCTGGATTCTGCCATGCAAAGGAATTTAGACTTTATGTTAAGGCAGTGAGGGGGGGAGGGGGGCTGTCAGAGTTCTAGCTCTGTACCCACACTCAGCCCCCTAGGCATCTCATCCATCTTTTACTTTCAAAGGTGGCTCATCAGTTGCTTCTAGTTATCCTCTAGTTTCTTCTCCTGAAGATATCACCTAAGAGCCTTCCTGGTTGAGGCATAAATTGCTTCATTATTATGGTCTTTCTACCTCTAGTAGCTTACCACCCTGGCCTTACCCATCTCCAGCCTAGCTTCCAACCCTCTTCCTTAACTAGGCCATCTGTGTGGTCTCTCTGTCTGCCTGCATTATGACTGGAATGGCCATATAATTCATCATCCAAACAGCCTCTTTTGAGAGTGAAATCAAGTGCTATTAGTAATTATTCTGTGCAACAAGGCTAAACCAGGATTATCTCTGGGGAAAAGGGTGACATATCGTCACCCCAGATTTATTGGTGGTACTTTATCTTGTTGTTTGTTGCTTCCTATAAGCTATCGAGAAGCTTCTGATTCCCCCAGCCCTCTCTTTATGGCTAGATTTTGTACATTTCCTCAGTTGGGCAAGCTTCCTTGCTTGGAGCCTTTTGTTCTTTTTGAATTTGCATTAGATCTTCTTTATCAAATGTCTTTTAAGTTTCTGGGATCTGCTGTCACCTGGTCTTGACTATCAGATTGGAGACCACAGGCAGGGAGATGATCTGAATCTGGATGATGAATGTGGTCTTGAGAACGTAAATGCCCTCCTGAAATGGGTAATGTTTTTGAATAACTTCTAGGTCCAAGGATCCTGACTTGTTACTTCAAATACCTTGACTCATAACAAGGTTAGTATTGTTATATCCATTTGGATGTTTAGAGATATTAAACAACTATCTAAAATCCCATCGGAGTAAGGAAATGACCCCAAAATGTATCTCACGCTTATGCCCTTTTGACAATACTCACAGGGATTTGTTTAAAATGGCAGCTTAGGAGATGTCAGGGCATCCAATCTAGTCACTGAATAATGAATCAGGAGAATGTTGCACCAGAAGATGCCGAGGGCTCTCTGAGAAGTGTTCAGATGTCCCTCCAGTGGGATAGGTGGAAGGGCATGGACAACTCTTGGGAGATCCAAGCAGAGAGGCAGTTGTGGTCAGCTAAAATTACTTTCCCATATGGCTGATTACAAAAGAAATTAGTGAACAAATTTACTAAAGCTTAGGACCACTTAAATAACTTAAATATATGTATGTACCACTTACCAGATATAACTCAATAAACAGGTATATGACCAAAATTTCCCCAGGCTCCACTAAATTGTGTTAGAAAAAGACATTAGTTATGTAATATTCAAGTTTCTTTGGCTAACTGTTCCCACTTTCTGAAGTAAGACCTGAAGTTCCTGCAAAATTTTCTCCCACGAGCCTTTGGGGAGCCCTCGGAGAACATGCTCAGAGATGAATCTGCACACGAGGAACCTGTCTGGCATGCATCAGCCAGGTGTCCTGTCAGGGGATTCTCCATGGTCTCCTGAAGACTCTGTGAGCCTCCTACCAGGCTGCACCCCTGAGTCCTGGAGATTGATTTTAAAGTGGGCATAGAGATCTATAAGGGCCCACAGGGACAAGGTAGGAGCTCCAAGGCCCACCTCAACCAAAGCAGTTCACTTTTATCTGGTTCATAAAGGGTTTGTTTCTGTGTTGGATTTCATTAAAGAAAACTTCAAATTTAAAATGGTAATTTGAAAACTCTCTCCAGAGCCTCCTTGGGGCCAGGACTCTACTGTGTTTCAGGGAAAAGTGGGTGAGGGTTCACTATCCTGCTTGATGTAGAACTTTATCTCCTGGGGACCAAAGTACTGCAGTCCTGCTATTCAAACCCCGAATATCATAAAAATTAAAATATTTCTCCTGTTCTAGCTTTCAGCTCCTTTTTCCAGAGGTGTCAGGCCTGATCATGGGTTAGACTGAGAATAAACACCCACCAGTCTCTATCAGAGTCCTCAGTTGCAACTAATTTAATTCTAGTGTAATTCTAGTCTAATAAATAAAGACTGTAAGATTCCGCAGGAGGCCAGAAGCCAGGCTGGGTGGCTCCCCAGCCAGGACCAATGCCCAGAAGCACACGAGAGAACTGCTCTGGTAGAAATTGTTCTGTAGCCTCTGATGGTGCTGGCTCTTGGCTGGTGCATGACCTTGACTACTCTGCAGGACTCACCAGAGTGGACCCCAGGTAACACTTATTTTTCTGCAAAACTTGCTTCTGATTCAAAACACTTGCTTCTGATTGTTGGATGTATGTGATTATTGGGCTCTGGGTCACAGCCCAGTGTCCTAGCTGCAAAGGAGGTGGGGAATTCTCCAAATGTAGGAAGCATATTAGTTCGTACTGAGAAGCCCTAAAGAATAACAACAGGCCCTAACCAGTTTGGCTCAGTGGATAGAGCATCAGCCTGTGGACTCAAGGGTCCCAGATTTGATTCTGGTCAAGGGCATGTATCTTGGTTGTGGATACATCCTCAGTAGGGAGTGTGCAGGAGACAGCTGATCGATGTTTCTCTCTCACTGATGTTCTAACTCTATCCCTTTCCCTTCCTCTCTGTAAAAAATCAATAAAACATATATTTTAAAAAAGAGCACAACAGTTTCACTTGACCATCACTATCCTCAGATTTCCTTCTCCTCACTCCCTACCTCTCCCACCACAACCATAATCTCCCTTCTCTCTATATTGAAAACAAAAAACTTCATTAGAATTGAATTCTCCCAGGCCTGTCATCACCAACTCACCAGACATGCCCACACCTGACAGCCCCAATAGAGCAACCCTTAGGCTAAAGATGAAACTTCCTTAAGTGTATACATTGAAGCAACAAACCACCAGCAAACTAGTGTCCATAAAACCACAGGGGACTAGGAAAAGGCCATCTATAACTAAAAGAGAGCATAGGCACATTTTCATTACACTGAAAGTATTAGACTACCACCAATTGGAAAAGCCATAAAAAGTCTGTTTGATTGTTTTTTGTTTCTCTTTTATTCTTTATTCAGTATTCAACTTAGCTATGCATTAAATGGAGCTAAGAACCATTAATGAAAGCAGTAAACAAAACCAAATACCTGTTCACAAAGTGCTTGTATTTCTGATGAACAGGAATCATATAAATAGATAATAAACTCAGATAGTGATATGCATGGGAGGGAACATAAAGCAGGGTTAAAGGATAGAAAGTTCTGGTTTATACTGGGTGATTTGGAAGGTCATATTTGAGCAGAGATCTGACTAATTGGGACACAGTGAGTTTGAAGAGATTTGAGGAGAGAAGTCCCTGAGATAAAAACACACCCAGGTGTTGGAATCAGAGAAAGAAGACCAGGGTGGTAGAAAGAAGGCTGAAGATAAAATGAAAAGAATAAATAGGTCAAAATATGGAGGATCTTGTAGGCCACTGTTAGAAGTTAGGCTTTTCTTCTAAGGATAATAGAAAGCCACAGAGTGGTTTTAAGACAAATAGCGTGACATGATCAGATTTACATTTTTAAAGAGGTTTCACTGTGTATAAATAACTTATTACACAGAGTTAGACTGGAAGTGAGAAAGACTCTTAGGGGGTTTTGCTGTAATTCAGGTAGAGAAACAGGTTGACGTTGCATGTATAAATGAGGGATGGAAAGCATCCAGTATGAATTTCTAGGAATTTACTTTGTGATTGATTATTTTCTGCAAAAATGGATATAACAATATATCCTATTCCTTATGTTTTTCTAGAACCTTGCCACTTCTCCATCAGGTGATGGTATCTATGTCTTGTCCTCTTGAAACTGGGTGGGCTTTTGTTACAGCTTCAATATTGGAATATGGTAGAAGTGACACGTGTCTTCTGAGGCTAGGTCATACGAAGTGATTCCACTTCTGCCTGTTTTTCTCCATGCGATGCTCACCCTGGTATCTCAGCCACCATGCTGTGAGGAAGCCCAGGCCACATGAGAAAACCAAAAGCTGCTGATCATCTTGAGTGAGCCATCTTGGAAGTGCATTCCTGAATGAAAGTTCAATCTTTCTTATTGTTAGACTTTCTCCAGTCATTGATTTTATCTACACCGATGTCTCAAACTATTATTCCATTTGGTTGTTTTTTTGTCTCTTCATTTTGGCTGCCTGTTTGAGTTTGTGACTACGTATTAGGTAGATCTGCTATGCCTCTCAATCTCTAGTGCAGGACAATGTCAAATGCTGTTTCTGTCTAATTAGATCAGGCAAAGACTCGAAGAACAAAATTGAAAGCTATAAGTGACCCTGAGCTCAGCCTTCATTTTTCATTTCTAGAACTTTTCTCCCTATTCCCCCCCCCCCCCCATTTCGTCATCAAATAGTACATCTTTGATAACTAACATGAATCTGGCATTGTGTACTTTCACTCTGTTCTTGTTTATCTGGTGCCCTCTAGTGGTCACTAGCTACATTGCTCTATTTAGAACCTTAATGTGCCAAGCAAAAACAATTGGCACTTAATGCATGGTGGGAAATACTCTAAACACTTCACATGTAAAAACTCTTATTCCTGGCAATCCTATGAGGTAGGTACTACTTTTAGCTTCACTTTAAAGATGATAAAATAGAGATACAAGAATCAAGTAATTTGTCTAAGGTCCTACAATGGCCAAAGCTGGAATTTAAACCAATGAATTCTTGTTCTAGAACCTATGTGTTGCAACATCCCCATCTTTTTCATTATGGCAAAGCAGACTCTTTAGGTAACCATGTGAGACCCGTTTGTCTCCATAACTTGTAAAAATAAATTTGCTTTGCAATGTGGATTTTTACTTCTTGTCTGGATTATGGCACTAGCTGTCTAAGTAGTCTCCCCATTGCTAGCCTTTCCCCACCTACTTTTCCATAGTAACCACAGTGATCTTTTAAAGAGTGGTAACTGAATACATGAGCTAAAGAATACTTTATGTTTTCACCTCTTCTCTATACAGGAAAAATATAAGAACCAGTTTTAGCAAAGGGCTAAATTAGTCAGCTAAGCTAATGAGGTTCAAATAGCCTAACACTCTGAAACCACAATCTAAAATAGAGTCTATTAATGTGTGGTTATCACACTTATAATATGCAGTGTTTATCTCTGAGTGCCTTTAGCCTTTGTATTGTTTACCATCACACACTTATCCTGCAAGGAAGAAAGCACATCTCTATTTTAGGAGAAGACTTCCACATTACAAAATTGTGCTCTGGGTTAAAATCACATAGTTAACACAGCACAGGGCTGGGACTGTTTTTAAGAACAGAGCTGTGACTCCTGAGATCAAAATGGTTTTCAAAACCTGAATCAGTGTGTGCAGTGTAACCTCTTAAATACAACCTGAAACAGAATGTGAACATGTGAAACAGGTAAAGCTGCTCAAGTTGAATAGTGAGCATCAAATGAAGGGGGTATGTTCTTGGCCAGATGCAAAGACTTTGTAAGCAAAGCTGAGAAACTTTTTGGGCTCAGGTTCATGTGTGTGATGAAGAGCAATTACCAGCAATAGAAAGGAGGTGGGAAGAGAAGCTGCCAGTCCCAAATCTATAATCAGTATTTATACTTGTTTCTCACATTCCCCAAGTCCTTTCTTTATCTCTGGGCATTCTAGTTTTCTACAGTATATCAAAGAAAAGGAAAAATAAGGGATTTTGAAATTCCCATAAAGTTACCACATGAGCTCACCAGGGAGGAGCTCTAGAACTTTGGCACCTTCCAGACGTGACCTCCAGTGTGGATCCTTTGGTTTTTCACTCTGTGTTGAACAATAAGAGACTCTTCTAAGGTTTAAGCGCCCTCTCTGGTGGGTGGAAATGGGGGGAAAGATGCAAACGAGAATTTAGCTTATCAAAAGTACATCTGGCTCAGCAGGTGTGGCTCAGTGGTTGAGTGTTGATCTATGAACCAGGAGGTCAAGTCAGAGCACATGCCCAGTTGCTGGCTCAATTCCCAATAGAGGGTGTGCAAGAAGCAACCAATCAATGATTCTCTCTCATCGTTGATGTTTCTATCACTCTCTCCTTCTCCCTTCCTCTCTGCAATCAATAATAAACATATTTTTTTTTAAAAAAAGAGTGTGTTCAGGAGGTCTTTTCTGTAATCAGAGCTGTGCACCAGACTTGTCGGCTGGTATGTAAAAAAGAGTCAAAAGAGTCAAAAGAAGCAGCAAGAAAGTCACTAACGGTTCTTAAATCAAAATACCATTCTCTAGCTCCTGTCTTTCCAGTCCTTATTGCCGAGAGCAAAATCACTGTTTTCACTTCAATGTGAATCTAGATCACTAAATATTAGTGATCTAATAAATAGATAAATATTCCCTTATTATTAAATGGATAGTTGTCTGCTTGTTTTTGTTGTTTTAAGAAACCTTCTGGGTGATTCTGATGCAAGCAGATCTCATGCAAGCAATGCTGACATACAGATTGGCAAGATAAATTGGAACTTATTAAATAGTATTAACATTATATCCTGTGTTATTCTTTTAATAATGGTCTTTTGGGTTCCTTCCAAGTTAGTGTGTGTGTGTGTGTGTGTGTGTGTGTGTGTGTGTGTTTAAACATAGGCTTGAGACCTGTGGGAAAAACAAATTACTGTGATTGCATTGACCCTGAGGATTGAACTATCTTCAGACCCATCAGTTTTGACAGACACAAATGATTTATTCTTACTTCATTCTGTAACACACCCCAAGTGCATTCACCTGCTATGCCCTTTCCTCCTCTTCATTTTCTACTATGAGCTTTGAAAACCTGTAGTTATAAATCTCATGTCTCTTAATCTGATGCCATAGCTCATTCCTGTCTCTGCTTCCCAGCATTGGAAGAAAAAATTGATATTTTTGTGATAATATAATTGCTTCTACCTCCGACATCCCTGCCCCATGGTGACATTTATAAGGAAATAATTCGGAAGGGGAAAAATACACATATTCTTGGATTAAAGGCATACACTGAAAGTCTCAGAAAATTTGAGATGTTGAAACAGTTGAAGACAAAGGTACTGTCTTATGAATATAGTGCCATGAGAGATTTTCAAAAGTCTTATGAAGCACTTGTTTTCAGTGTTCCACTACATTTATAATTCTGCAGCTCATTGGTGGAAAATATGATTCTCTGAGAGCCAGCCCTGAGCCAGCCTTGAAGGTGCCAGGGTAGAGCAATGGATTATCTCCTAATGGAGTGCTCCTCCCAGCCTCTACACTTCACTTTTCCAGATCACATGGTTCTAAGACATCAAGTTTGACTTAGAGATAGTCCTTTAAGGGGTCACTAAGGCTTATGACATTCAAATAGTAAGGCCTAATTTGGTAGCTTTCCAGAGAAGACCAGATTTACTTATCATTGTTAATAGGTAAATCCTTTCATTAATGGCAGCCAGTGGACCATAACACACCATGATGTAAACTTAGAAAATTATACTCTGTGTTCAATTAAGTTTTTTTCCACTTGGTCAAGTTTGATATAGTTGTCCATTCACCATTCTTATCAGTCATATGAAGGCCTACCTCAAGGCTGGAAGACTGGCCCAGAATTTCCAACCCATTCAGAATTTAGTCTCAGATTTCCAGGCCTGTGCATTTATGAATCTGTTGTTGGTCTTAACCCACCCAATTGGAAGGCAAGGCATAGAAATATTATCGGCATTCAGGGCACAGGGATATGTGTCCTAGCTCTGGGAAACAGCAAAATAACAAGGACTCCAAGCCTAGAAAAATTGCACTCCTATTTAGATCCTGGAGTCCTTAGACATATTTTAATTTGAACAATATTTATTTAGCATGAGTATAAGGCAAAAAGTAGGTAGGCAAAGAATATGAGCATTTAGAGTATTAGTAGCTATTGTTAAATTCTTGTGCTTGATCATGATAATATGTATTATTTGACCACTTATTTTCCTCCTGACAGTGACCTAAGGACTGGAACAGGAAGTGTGGAGATGATCAAGGGATACCATAGAAAGTCCTTACCCTTAGGACCATTAAAAAAAAGAGTAAAGAAATAGAGAGATATTTAAGTATCAAATTGGATGGCAATGTCCATCTGACTTTTAAAAATCAGATAAAACAGATTAAAGATTAAAATATAAAATTGTCTATTTTCTGCAAGTATATTCCCCAAATGATTATATCTCCAAAACCATTTGAATCTTGTATTTATGATGATTGTTGTTAATAACACTGCCCATGATAATTGACTAACTGGAATAAGTTCTTCTACGCCATAAGAGTCATTAGGAAGATTAGAAATTTTTAATCTGAAATTGTAAGAAAGTTCAAAACTTGAGTGACCTTGAGACGATGCTAATAGAAAAGAAGGAAGAAATGTACCCAACGCTTACTGACCATGTACCATG
Organism: Murina feae; assembly: GCA_004026665.1. Classification (NCBI taxonomy): domain Eukaryota; kingdom Metazoa; phylum Chordata; class Mammalia; order Chiroptera; family Vespertilionidae; genus Murina; species Murina feae. The sequence continues at coordinate 44,555 of PVJC01009309.1, forward strand.
TGCCAGGTGCTTTGATTACAGTCTCCTTTTTTTTTTCTTCTGGCATGACTTGGAAGAAGGATACTTTACCAGCAATTCTCGGAAATGAGAGACAGTTTTAAAGACAGAAGATTAAAACAGAAAAGCTAGCATCTAGAAAGCCTTTCCTGTCGTCAAGCACTGTGCTAGAATCTTGAAGCTTCTGTCATTCACACTGGATACTCAGAGAGCGCAAACATACCTTCTTAACTAGATCCCAGTGCAGGAAGTGCTAAGGACAGAATGGAGTTTTCAGGGACGAAATCCTTGTGGTTATAAGTTTTCCTTTGAGGAGCAGAGGTTAAAGGTCATGAGAATGGCCTTTGACTGACTGAAGTCAACTCACTTAGAATTGCCAGAGGTTACCCTATACAGCTCCAGCTGCCCCCACAGCTCCCCAGGCACCAATGGCTGACTCATATGGAACAGAGAGGCCAGTCTTCCTCAAAGCATGACAATTCTGTTGTGTTGTTTACACTCAGAGTCCCACTTGGTCAGGCCAAGACTGACTTTTCCTACAACGCTTCCTTGATGAGCAGTGTGCCCTTTCATGTTGCTCCCATCTCTTCACTATGGGCTTTTCCTGAAGAGCACTCCTTCAATGAGTCACTTCTTCTGAATCCAACCTAAGACAAAGGGGATTGGAGATCCTGGTCCTATTTCTATTCATCACACCTAACAATTTCTAATCTTCACAATGACTCTTCAAGATGGGTGTTATTATTCCCATTTTAAGAACTGGTACATTAAGATTGGCACATTAAGCCAGATTCAACAAAAAAGGCAGATCCCAGAGAGCCCAGAAGTCAAGTGCCTAAATAGCTCCCTAAGAGGAACTGCCAAAGGCTGCCTTTATCTATTTTGTTTTACTCTAGTTTATTTGTTACTCCTTACCTGAGGATATTTTTCCATTGATTTTTAGGGAGAGAGGAAGAGAGAGGGAAAGAAATAGAGAAATATCAATGAGAGAGGAACACGTCAATTGGTAGCCTCTGCTCAGGACCAGGGCCCAAGGAGGCATACTGGAATCAAACCTGGGACCCTTTGGTCTACAGGCCAACACTCTATCCACTGAGCCAAACTGGTCAGGGCTAAAGGCTGCCTTTAACACATTTTTTGCGGGAAACAAGTAAACTCGTCATATCGCTTTTTATACCAAAGCACAGGAGACAAGTTTTTTCCAAAATCGATGAGTAGAGACAGATTCCGTCAAATATGGAGGGCCTGGCATTTCAACAACGAAAATGTGCAAGACAACTCAGATAAACTTTGCAAAGTCAGACCATTATTGGATTTCTTTCTTCCCATTACGACGTGATTTGTTAACCCACTCCAGAGCCATCCATTCTAACTTTCCACAAATTTACCCCTTCAGACAGAAGTAGGGATACATGAGAGGATACAGGCTGTATTTTTCCAAATTTATGTAATAAAGTCATTGTTCTGTATCTTTAAAATTAATGCCTGGCTGGTGTTGCTCAGTGGTTGAGTGTTGACCCTGAACCAAGAGGTCGATGGTTTGATTCCTGGTCAGGACACTTGCCTGGATTGTGGGCAACATCCCCAGTAGGGAGTGTACAGGAGGCAGCCGATGGATGTTTCTGTCTCATCAATGTTTCTGTCTCTAT
>PVJC01009310.1:0-46163 GCA_004026665.1 Murina feae
CACCCGCCACCAGCCCATGGGCTCCGCCCACCCACCCACAGCACCTGCCACCAGCCCATCGGCTCCGCCCACCCACCCACAGCACCCGCCACCCAGCCTCCATCTTGGCTGGGCTAATTTGCATACAGCCACTCTGATTGGCTGGTGGGCGTGGCTTACCCCATCCCGAAGAAATGGTTAATTTTACTATTTCACTTTTATTAGTTTAGATTCTGTTCTTTCCAAGAGTTTCTGGTACTCTCTGTGGACCATTTTACTCTTTTCTGGTCTTCTTTTTTACTCTTCCTCCACTAATTTTCAGAGCTAGATTCCATGCCCCATGAGTGGGTTCTATTTGGCCTCACATATTGTGGCCAATTATGAGCCTACATACAGATTTAAAAGAATCAGAAAAGCAGCTACATGTCTTGCTATCTACCTGTAAGTTGGTATTGTAGTTTGAATTGTGTTCCCCCAAAATATATGTTCATGTTCTAACCCTAGTACCCATGACTTTAATTCAAATTATGGTCTGTGCAAATATAATCAAGTTAAGATGAGGTCACACTGGATTAAGGTGGGCCTTATCCAGTAGCCAGAATTTTTATAAGGAGGAAATTTGGACACAGGCTTTCACAGAGAGGAGAATGTCATGTGAAGACAAGAGGCAGGGACTGGAGGGCTACATCACCACAAGCAAGGAATGCCACTGATTGCCAGCAACCACCAAGCTGGGAGAGAGGGGCTGGCCAGATCTCCCTCAGAACTTCCAAGAAAATCTCACCAACCCTATTGATACCTGTGTTTTGAACTTCTAGTCCCCAGAAGTTTGAGGTAATTAATTCTTATTGTTTTAAGGCATTCAGTTTATTATAGCAAAACTAGAGGCCCAGTGCACGAAAATTTGTGCACTCGGGGGTGGGGGAGTCCCACAGCCCGGTATGCACCCTCTCACAACCAGGACCCCTCAAGTAGGGTCCCTAGGTCTGGCCTGAGAGCAGGGCCTATTGGGGCTTTCCTTCTCCCGGCTACAGGCAGCTGGTCCCACCCTTGCTGCTGGCACTGCTTGCCATCTGTGCAGCACGCCCCCCCCCCCACCACTGGTGGCCTCCTCCTGCAGGCAACAGGGATGGAATGTGTTGGCTTGGCTGGCCTGGGCCTTCCTCTGTGGGGCAATAGCTGGCCCGCACACACCTGCCACAGAGTCGCCACTGGTAGCCTGGGACATCCTCTTTTTTTTGCTGGGGGGTGGGGCCAGCCTAGCAAGGGGCCGCCTGCCTTCCTGATCACCCCTAACCACTTGCCTGCCTACCTGATTGCCCCTAATCACTTGCTTGGGGGCAGGGCCAGCCTGGCGAGGGGCCATGGTGGTTCTGGTCTCTGGTCGTTTCTGTAGTTACCCTTATGGTGGCTGGCCTTTTATTATATAAGATTATACCTGACATACTTAGATATTATTCAGTTCTATCCTTATTCATGTACAAATGTATGTATATTGTACCTTATGTGCAGTAATTATATTACATTTTTCAACTTCTTGACCCATCACTGACTACCAGCCAAAATAATTACTTTTGTTTATTTGTTTTGCTATGTTGTATTCTGTTTTCTTCCAAGACTAGGCCTGGCACCAAATATAAAGTCACAGCCCAAATATCACAACCCTCCAAGAACTAAGATGCTGCTTCTGTCCCACCACTTCTTTTCTTTCTCTGCCACTTAACATTTCCACCACTGACTACCTATCTGTCTGCACCTCCAGACTCAACTTACTATTGAGATCTTCACAAATCTCCTCTGAACTTCTGAGGTCAAGACTGATCCTCCATTACCTGAAAGGTCACACAAGCTTTGGAAGATTCGTAGGTTCAAGCAGAAAAGGAAGATTAAGACCTCTCTGATAGCATTTTTTTAAAGCTGCCCAGAGAAGAAATCTATAGTGTGTCAGGCGTTTAGAAAAGGAAATTGATGGCACTGTTTTATAGGGGATTTCTAAGAGAAACCTGAGAAATCTATAGACCCACATAAGACCAAAGAGGTATTACCACTCAAGGAATGATAACAGGGGCAAACAATAATTTTTCCTCTTTATATAAAGGAAGAAAGAAACTTTATATAGATTGTCTTGCCTTATAAAAGGAAAACAAGTCTTCAAGTTTATTTGAGTATTTCTGCAGAGATAAATGGGTTGTAGACAGGATAGAATAATCCAAGAAGAAAATCAGAAATATGACAGAAATATGACTGCTTAACCTGAAAGAAATATTAACACAATTTAAAAATAACCTCAAATTATTAAATTTACATGAAAATAAACTTATTATGTATGTAATGATAAACGTGTATTTAGGGGATGTCTACCTGCTGGCTTAGGCCTGCTCCCCAGGCAATCAGGCCTAAGCTGGCAGTCAGACATCCCTCTGGCAGCCTGGGAGCCCTCAGGGGATGTCCACTTGCCAACGGGGAGTAGGCTAAAGCTGCAGTCAGACATCCTTAGCACTGCTGAGTAGGCAGGAGAGGCTCCCACCACCACCACTGTACTAGCAGCCGTCAGCCTGGCTTGTGGATGAGCAGAGTTCCCCCTGTGGGAGTGCACTGACCACCAGGGGGCAGCTCCTGCATTGAGTGTGTGCCCCTTGGTGGTCAGTGTGTGTCATAATGACTAGTCATTCCCAGTCGTTCTGCTGTTAGGATCAATTTGCATATTGCCCTTTTATTATATAGGATTATTATATAGAATAGAGGCCTGGTGCATGGGTGGGGGCCAGCTGGTTTGCCTTGAAGGGTGTCCCGGATCAGGATGGGGGTCCTGCTGGGTTTCCTGGCCAGCCATGGGGAGGGGATGAGAGCCATTTTCAGACTGGTCACACCTCCTTCAAGGGAGAGATCCCTACTGGGGTGCCTCGCCAGCCTGGGTGAGGGCCTAAGGGCAGTTTTCAGGCTGGCCACAGTCCCTTCAAGGTGTGGGTCCCTGCTGGGGTGCTTGGCCAGTCTGGGTGAGGGGATGATGGCTGTTTGCAGGCTGGCCACAGCCCCTAGAAACCCAAGCTCCCAGCAAGGCTAGCTGAAAATAGGTATCTGGGGTTTATTTAGCTTCTATAATTGAAACTTTGCTGCCTTGAGCAGAGGCCATAGCCAGCCTAGGCAGGCAGCTTCCTCCATCACCGGGGCAATGAAGGCTCCTGTTTGCTCTAGCTGTGTGGCTGCCAGCTGCCATCTTGGTTGTCACTCTGATTGGCTGGTGGGTGTGGCTTTGAATGTAGCAGAATGACGCAATTAGCATGTTACTCTTTTATTAGATTACATATATATTTTATTTTTTAAATTTGTACTTAAAAGGAATTTTGAGAAAAATTTTAACTCTATCCTAGAGCAAATTATAAAGAAAAGATAACATAACTTAGTTAAATAATAGAAATAGAAAACATATAATTGAATGGCAACAATCAAATAGTGCAATGTAAAATCAATGCAACACATACTTAGAATTTGGAAAGAATGGTTGAAGAGCAGCCATGGAAAGTAAGAAGAGCTTTTCTTTTTTGTGCAGCATTGTGAGACAAACCTTGATTCTTTACTCTGGGGTCCAATCCGAAAGGTAACCTCTGATCTGGAATGTGATAGAGGGAGATCCATGGTGGATCCATGATACAGCACTTAGATCTTACACTTGATACTAGTGAGCATCACCTGGTTGATCTTACATCAATATGGGATGGAATAACACTCTCTCTCGAAGGAGCAGCAAATAATTGGTAACAAAATCTCCCATGAGGAGAAGGGAGAAGTAAGGGCTACTTAAAACTCCAAGAAGGAAAATAAAAACTTACCTGCCAATTTGTTTTTCATTCTATTTAGGTACACGCAAATTAGAAAACAAAAATCACAAATAAAATAATTATTTTTAAGAAAAAAATAATAAAAAGTTAAACTAAGTGAAATAATTATAACAATACTTGTAAATAATTTTTAGATAGATTTCTAACATGCCTCAAAATATGCAATTCATATGAGATATACTTAATGCAAAAGGATAACTAATGCTAAAAATAAAGACAGGCAAATGTTAACCACCTCAGATGAAAAGAAACATGAGATGATCATAATAGACCACAATGCAAAGGCAACATATTGGTTCTCAGAGTGATCCTATGAAAACATTATTCAGACAATATTACTTCTGTGCTCAAAACCCTGGGCCTCAAAAAATAAAAGCATGCTGTTCTCTGTGACCTACAAGAGCCTAAATCTCCTGACCCATCTTTACTTGACTTCATCTGTCTGACTTCATCTCCTATGATTTATCCTCACTTCCATCCTAGCCACATTGGAATCCTTTGCACTGGCTGTTCCACCTGCCTGGAAGGCTCTTTCCCAAGTTATCTCCTTGAGATCTTCATGGAAAATTCGCCCTCACAATGAAACTGTCCCTAGCCATGCTGCCCAAAATTCCAGTGCACTGTCTTGAGGTTGCATATCCCCCTTACCTGTCTTTCCCTCCTGAGCACTTTTTAGCACACAATATATTTTATTTATATCTGGTGTTTGCATTGTCCAATTTCCTCACCAAATATAAGCTTCCAAACGTGAAGATATCTGTATGTTTTAAAAGTATTGACTTTATATACAAGAAGTGTTGCTGAATGTTGTAACTACTAAATTTGGCCATTGAGATGCAAAAATAGTTATGGACAATGCATAAGCATGCCTATATTCTAATAACTATTTATGGACACTGAAATTTAAATTTTACATAATTTTCAAGTGTCATGAATAGTCTTCTTTTGATTTCTTTTCAAGTACATAAAATAAAAATATAAAATACATTTTTAGCTCACAAGCCACACAGAAGCTGTCAGTAAGCCAAATTAGTCTGTGGGTCACAGTTTATAGACCACTGCTTTCAAAGAATGCTTGCCATCTAAGAAGAATAAATATTTATTGAATGAATGTATATTTAATAACAAAGATGAGTAATAAACCACTAAATAAACTACTAGCAATAATTGATTAAAGTGAAATAATTTATAAAATAATAATAGAATTTCATTTCATCAATATTTTACAGATGAAAATAGAGAAGATATCAATGCAAGAAATTCTACAATAGAGATTCTAGACATGCTGATTTTGCATACTGCAGCTGGAAAGCACAACTTCTTTGCAAGTACTCAAAGAATTTCTCTGAATGTTGGATCATTTTTTTAAAAAAAGGAAGCACTTTTTTTTCATCCTTCACATTGAGGGAGGGTCTATTTCCACTCAATTTGAATCTGGGTGCCTTGTGATTGCTTTAACTAATAGAGGGATACCCTGCTATTTCTGAGACAAGGCCATTAAAACCATGCAGTTTCTGCCTAAATGTCTTGAAATGCTCACTCTCTAACTGCTTCCCTCTGGAGAGTACATCTCAGGATCCAGCTGGAATGTTCTAAAGAAGCACAGGCATTGGGAGAGATTATGCATAAGTGCTCAAATTGACAATCCAAGCTGAGCCAGCCTTCAAGTCATCCCAGCCTAAGCTCCAGAAGCCCCTAGATAATGACAACCCTCACTCTTTCAAGTCATCCCAGCTATAGTTCTTCTATCTGAGGCTGCAGACATCATGAAGTACAGACAAATCATTGTTGTTGTACTGTCTAAATTCCTGACCAAGGAAGTCCATGAACTTAATAAAATGGTACTTGTTGAATGACCCCTCATTTTGGGTACTTTTATATTTAACATTAATTTTCAGAAAATAATTACTAGTAATCATAATAGCAAGACAAAATAAAATTCCAGTAAAATTTAATAAAATCTAAGAATATCAATTGGATCCTCAGATGGAATGGGATGGGCAGAGGAAAGAGACAACCAAAGAATTTATACGCATATATGAATAATCCAGACACAGACATTAGTGTGGTGAAGGCCTGGGGAGGGTACAGGAATGGGGAGGAGGATTAGGGGTCAATGGGGGAGGATAAAGGGGAACATCTGTGATACTTTCAACAATAAAGATAAACTTAGAAACAGAATTTCAGATTACTTATAAATATAACTAGAAATTGAAGCACAGATAGCCCTGGCCAGGTGACTCAGTTGGCTAGAGAGTCTTCCCTCACACCAAAAGGCTGCAGGTTCCATTCCCAGTCAGTGTACATATTAATGTCATGGGTTCAATCCCCGGTCAGGGAAAATATGGGAGGAAAGGCAACTGATTGATGTTTCTCTCTCATTTCTCTCTCTCTCTCTCTCTCTCTCTCTCTCTCTCTCTCTCTCTCTCATTCTAAAAATCAATAAACATATCCTCTGGTGAGAGTAAAAAAAAAAATACACCCTCCCAACAGGTATACCATAAAATCTAAGCTTAACTTTAACAATAGTGCCTTGGAAAGTAATTCAGTAAAGAACATTAGACTATGCCTATTGTTTCCTGAAATACAAATAAGCTGAAGCTTTTGAGAGTACTAATGAGGAAAATAATGTAATACAGAGAGGAAAGGAAATTTTGAAAAAGACTGACTCTGACTCAGACCACACATTTTATTTGATTATTCCCATGACACACTAGTTGTGAAGTTTTGCAACATTTACCAGCATTTCCATGATTTCTTCCTTGAAATCACTGCAGACCAGTTTCATCTTTTCTCAGATCCTTTCCTTCATTATCTGAATAACTTCTTTCTTGACTTTAAGCCTCTTATTCTTCAAAATAGCAATTCCTCTGCCTCTAGCAGCTTTCATTTTAAGCACAAGAACATAGGTTATGCCATGTCACTCTGCTCTTCAAAAAGCTTGAATGATATCCTTTGTGTATAAAATAAAGTCTGAAATCTTTAGCATGGAAATCAAGGTCTTCAAAGGCTACCTTCAAAACACATTAACAAATCTCATTCTCTATTAAATCCTTCTACTCACATAAAATAAAACATTCTACTCACATAATATTATTTGCTTTCTTCATAGTGTGGGTATTAGTTGGATACATCACCTTAGCTAAAGGTGTTTATATTAGTCACAAAGATGGTGAAGAATCTAGAAATTTCAGGTTTTAGAAAAAAATATTTTAGAGGCAATTCATAGAATGTATTTCAAACAATCTTATTCTATTTTTTAAAAAAATATATTTCATTGATTTTTTTACAGAGAGGAAGGTAGAGGGATAGAGAGTTAGAAACATCGATGAGAGAGGAACATCAATCAGCTGCCTCCTGCACACTCGCTACTGGGGATGTGCCCGCAACCAAGGTACATGTCCTTGGCCGGAATCAAACCTGGGACTCTTGAGTCCACAGGCTGATGCTCTATCCATTGAGCCAAATCTGTTAGGGCCAAACAATCTTATTCTTAAAAAAGGGTTTGATTGGCTTATGTATATAAAAAGTTGGGGTGTAACTGACTGTAGAGAGGGCATGGTTTAGGGATTCTTGTGATGTCCTCAGTCTCCATCTCTCAGTACAGCCTTCCTCAGGATGTCTCCCTGCAGGTGTTTATTCCTAGCAGTTCTGGAGTTACATTTCATCGCCTTTGCTTGGCAATGCTAGTAGTAAGTAATCTTCTTTTTCCTAATAGTTACAACAGAAGCCCTAAAATTAATGTATATTGGTCTGGCAATTCCATTCCTACATGCAGGGGATGGAATACACTGCTTAGCCACACTGAGGACAATGGATCTCATGTATATCCAAACATGTAGGATTCAAACTGGGACAAGGATAGTTAACACAGTATTGACTCATCTTAGGAAGAGGAGTGAATACAAGGCACACATGGATTAATAGTCATCCACTGCACAAAATATCAAAACTTATTGGAAAAAAAAACACATTCTACTTAATGCAGAAAAGAAGCTGTCTAAAGGAGCACGCAGAAAATCTATCTCAAAGGTTTTCTCATAAGAAAAGGGGATGGATTTGGTCTTTGTAGCTCTGTGAGTTGTGCATAGGGCCAATGAATGGAAGTAACAGAGATTTTTGTTCATAAAGAGAAAGGTTTTTCCTTTTTTTAAAAAAAATGGGATAAATTAGAGAGTATAGATGGAGCAAAATTAGGAGAATGAACATCAGAAGAAAATGGTCAGTTCTACCATGAGGCAGAGGCTCTGAAGTTGTAAAGAGGAGGCAATCGGCACATGTACACCAATGGTGGGTGATAAGAATGCACTGGAGACATTCCTTTGCCCCAGGAAACTTACCTCTATCTTTTCACATTCCAATTATTAGGATTTTAAGTAAGTTGGGAAGCATGTCCACGGAAACATCAGTCAACCATGTACAGGCCAGTCACTAAAATATAGGCCCATCAATAGTATAGGCCATTGTATAATCCTATAAATAAAAGGTTAATATGCAAATTGACCCTAACAGAAGAATGACTGGGAATGACTGGTCACTATGACACACACTCACCACCAGGGAGCACACACTCAATGCAGGAGCTGCCTTCTGGCGGTCAGTGCACTCCCATAGTGGGAGCTCTGCTCAGCCACAAGCCAGGCTGACAGCTGCCAGCACAGCGGTGGTGGTGGGAGATTCTCCCGCCTCCTCAGCAGTGCTAAGGATATCTGACTGCAGCTTAGGCCTGCTCCATGATGGCAGGTGGACATCCCCCAAGGGCTCCTGGGCTGCCAGATGGATGTCTGACTGCCAGCTTAGGCCTGATTGCCCAGGGAGCAGGCTAAGCTAGCAGGTGGACATCCCCCAAGGGTCCCATCTGCATTAGGGCACAGGCCGGGCTGTGAGACACCCCCCCCCCAAGTGTACAAATGTTTGTGCACTGGGCCTCTAGTTGTTAAATAAGTAACACAGCATATGTCTTGGTTTTGAGTCCTAATTACACACTTAATTTTGCAAAAATAATCCACAGAATAGTTTGATCTGTACAAGGCTCCATTTTATCTTCTGTAACAAGAAATAATAATACATCTCTACCCCTGGCAATGCCTGGAAAACCAAATAAGGCTGTTTCTTCTAATACAGGATTCAGTGGCCATTATTACTGGGAGTTTTTTGTTGTCGTCTGTTTATTTTAATTTATCCTTATTATTGAAAGTATTATAGATGTTTGCTTTTTCCCTCATTGAAACCCTGCATCCCTCCCCACCAGGACTTTGCCACAAAGCACTCTTTGTGTTTTGCTGTTCATTTGAGTAAGAAACTAGCTATTTATTACTTGACTTTAAGAAGCTTACAGTGTAGGAGGGAAAAAGTTAACAAACATAAATTAGGAGTTAACCTAAATACATAATAATAATTTCAGCCCAATCTGGTAACTCATTATATTTTAAAATCAATCTTATTCTACTCTAAAAATAAGTAATTTGATTTCAATTCTCTCTCTTCACCACCCTGTCCCTACCTCTTCCCATAAACTATTTTTATTAAGTATTTATCTATTCATCTAATGAGTTGTTCATGTAAAACAAGATAAAAGTTTCTCACATTTCTTCCCATAGCGTCTGCTTGAGAAATGACTGTGTGGAACTTAGAGCAAAAAAATATGTCACTAGAATATTAAAGTAGCACAGATGATTAAATATCACACCTTGCCTGTTTCTTTGGCAAGCAGAATGAAGAAATAAAGATGAAATAAAGGCACGTGTTTTTTATATGAATATGTTGGGAAGGAAATAATTTTAAAAAACTATCTTTTTTATTTTGCTTTTACTTATACCTGATACTTTTTAAAGCCTCAAAATTTATTGGGATGCTTTTCCTAAATAATAGCTTTGCAAACCAGGTATAGAATATTTAATAAGTCAGACTTAAAACAGCATACAGTAGTTTGACCAAAGAAAGAATACCAAATACGTTCCTTTCTTAATATTAAGTTTGTACTGAGTTAACATAATTGAATTTAATATATCTAGCTTTTTAAAAAACATCATCTCAAAATTGAGGATTCCTCTAATGTCTCTTAAATATAAAAATTCCTTGAGCCCATTTTTATTTGGTAAAGGATCTTAGGCAAATTACCCTATTGAGGTCAATTAAGTTATCTCATATAATTTTAGGAAAGAATAGTTTCATTGAAATATAGTTCCCATTCCATACAATTCATACACTTAAAGTATACAATTCAGTGAATTTAAGTATATTTACAGAGTTGTGCAGCCAGCACCACAATCTAACATTAGGACATTTTCATCATGCCCAAAAGAAACCTCAGACCCATACCTGTTTTCTCCCATTCTCTTCTCACAGAACCTCTGACAAACCACTGTTTTTTGTTCTATGTCTATAGATTTTCCTCTTCTGGACATTGCATATAAATGAACTCATGTAGCATGGGAACTTCTATGGCTGGCTTCTTTCACTTACTATGTTTTCAGAGTTCATCCATGATATATTACATATCAATACTGCATTCCTTTTTATGGCCAAATGATCTTATGTTATAGGATATGCCACATTTAAAAAATTATTCATCAGTTGATAAACATTTGGCTTGTTTCTACCTTTTGGCTATCTATCTAATCTAATAAAAGAGTAATATGAAAATGAACCATCACTCCGAGACACCCACAAGCCATGCCCACGAACCAACCAGGAGCAAATATGTAAATTAACTCAACTAAGATGGCGGTGCCCAGTCTGCCTAAGTCCCAACTGAAGTAGCCAGGCCTGTTAGCCAGGCAGGTGGTGGAGGGGGCAGGGGGGGCCCAGGAGCAGAGCCATCAATCACAGGAACCTGGGAAGGGGCGGAGCCAGAGATTGTGTGGTGGGGGGGTTGGGGGGATTAGGGGGTCTTCTGCCCAAGCCTGCAGCCTCTGGCAGAGAACCCAGCCTGGGAAGAGGTGGAGCCGGCCATTGCAGGGGTTGGGGGGTCTTCTGCCCAGGCCTGCATCCTAGGCCAGAGGCTATAGGCCTGGGCAGGGTTGGAGCTGGGATTGGAGGGGCAGGGGTAGAGCCGATGATGGGAGTGAACTACAGAGGAAACACCTTTTCTTAACGCTCATTGGCTAAGTTCCCTATATGCCACTGATAATATTCTTAGTAACTTGGGTAATAAGAATCCATCCAAAAAGGCATCTAGGGAGAAAAAAAATGAAGATCCACTGCTGGAGGGATAATAAATGTCATATCCTGCCCTAGCTGGTTTGGCTCAGTACATAATGCCTCAGCTTGCTGACTGCAGAGTCTGGGTTCAATTCTGACCAGGGAGGAGCCTGCAACCTAGGTACATGCCCTTGGTCAAATGGGCTAGGGCAGTATATGACATTTCTTAGCCCTCCATCAGTGGACCTTCATTTTTTTCTCCAGGAGTGTGATAGAAAAACCCTAGATCACCTTTTTAGATTCTTATTACCTAAGTTACTAAGAATATTACCAGTGGCATACAGGGAGCTTAGCCAATGAGCATTAAGAAAAGGTGTTTCCTTCGTAGTTCACTCCCATCACCGGCTCTACCCTAGGCCTATAACCTCTGGCCAAGGATGCAGGCCTGGGCAGAGGACCCCCAGACCCTTGCAATCACTGGCTCTGCCCCTGCCCAGGCCTGAAGTCTGTGCCTGAGTCTGCAGGCCTGGGCAGAAGACTCCTAAGCCCCTTTGATCATAGGCTTCACAGAGCCTAGGCCCCTGGGATCACCGGCTCTGATCCTGCCCCACTGGCAGCCTCTGGCCAAGGCTACAGGCCTGGGCAGGAGACCTCCAGGCCCCTCCATTGCTGGCTCCACCCTTGAGTCTCTGGCCAAGGCTGCAGGCCTGGGCAGGGGACCCCCAGACCCCTGTTTTGTTGGCTCCACTGGAGCCCAGACTCCTGTGATCACAGAAAGCAAAAGAAGGGCCATTTATTTCATAGTGATATCAAAATAAAACAGTACTTCTAATCATAAGTTTTGTTTAGGCACATTTAAGTTTTCCTGTACTTCTCGATAATCCCCTTAATAACTATTTTTGTCTTAGTTGAGGACTTATGTTGGTTATTATTTTAATAGATGTAATGCAAGTATAGAAAAAAGTAATAAAAAATAGAAAGAAGTACAAAATGAAAAGGAAAGACTCTCCTTTATATCTTTCTTATTCCCTCACTCCTCCACTGTTCCTCACAAACAATTTTTGTATAGTTCTTCCTGTAGGCCTTTGAAGGTAATACTAAATAAAATGTTTGTACCTTTATCTCCATATTTATCAATAATAAGCAGTGTTTGTTCAGGCTCTATGTTGATACAAAAAATATTCAGTTTATTTTCTCTGTATCTCTATAATCTCTTTCCTTCTGTTTGTTGACTACATTAAGAAAGTTTTTAGCCCTAGCTGGCTTAGCTCAGTAGATAGAGCGTCAATCTATGGACTGAAGGGTCCCAAGTTCGATTCCGGCAAAGGGCACATGCCTGGGTTGCAGGCTCAATCTCCAGTAGGAGACGTGCAAGAGGCAGTTGATCAATGATTCTCTCTCATCATTGATGTTTCTATCTCTCTCTCCCTCTCCCTTCTCTTTGAAATCAATAAAGAAATATATATTTTTTTAAAAAGGAAGTTTTTAATTACATACAAAGACCTCTATTTCACAACAATCAGCTTCCTTAAATTTTTATTAAATTTATTGGGGTGACATTGGTTAATAAGATTATATAGGTTTTAAGTGTGCATTTCTATGATACATGATTAGTATACTGCATTGTGTTCCCTCTACCCAAAGTCAAATCATCATCTGCAGCTTTAAACTGCAGATCTCAATGTCTCTCTGCCCCCACCTCTACCACTTGTCAGGATCTGCCAAGCATTGCATTGCTTTGACAATGTTGTGTAGCTTTTATATTCTGACCTCTATTTACAATAAAGTTTTACTCTATTTACAATAAAGTTTTACTCCCATAGTCTGGTTCTGAAAATCATTAACGAATGAACAATATTTAAAATAAGATGATTATACAGAAATCAGTGGTGTGATTGAAGTCACAAAAAAGTAATTCTCTGTCTGTTAACCTGAGTTACTGAAGGAGAATAAATATTTCAACGATTAAGGTCAAATATATTCAATTACATCCCATCACTTGTTTGATAAAATGACACATTTCAGTTTGCTTCAATTTGTAACATGATTTTCTTATACTACTTTATAAATCTCTTATAGAATTTTATTGCATTTTCTTTTTTTCCCATGATGTGAGAAAGAAAATATTTCTATTTTATCACATTCCTTAAAGCACCCACTTTTCTTACCATGCTACTTGTCAGATGATAGAATATGCTTCTAGGCCATAAGCACAACTGTCTTCTTATTTCTTTTTATTATTCTCCTGGGTTAGTTCTATTGTTTCCTAAGGCCTTCAAATTTCTCCTGGATTCTTTTAGAAATGATGTACAAGAAGTGAATTTAATGAGTCCTTACATGAATGAATATATGTTTTATTTCTTAGAATTCTAGCCTCCTGTTGTTTTCTTCCCCCCTCAGAATTTTGAAGGCATAATTACACCATCTTTTAAGATACAAGGTTGCTGATGTGAGATTTTAATGCCAATCCAATTCTTAATTTTTAGCATGCAATGCAGTTGTGTTTCTTTAATTTTTTTTAAAGTAAGTATAACATGCATACAGAAAAGTGGACAAATTATAGCTTGATGAATTATTTCAAAATGATCACAACACTAGTCAGGAAATAAAACACTATCTTAGCCTCAGAGCCCCCTTTGTGCCCCATTTTCAATTAAAACCCCTTTCTTCCCCATAAGGCATCATTATTATTTTCCTAGTAACGTAATAGTTTCGCCTGTTTTGAAATTTATGTAAATAGAAACAAAATACTATATGTTCTTTCAATACTAGCTCCTGTCACTCTATACTAGATCTGTGAGATTTATCCATATTGTTGCTTATAGAAGTGATCTGCTCATTTCAATTTCTGAATAGTATTCCATTTTATGAATATATAAAAACTTAAAAACTTATCCTTTCTAATCTTTATACATATTGACATGCCCCCCCCCCCTCACCCTCCAGTCTTTGGCTGTTATAAATCAAGGCATTAAGAACATTTTTGTTTTGTGCACATATATTCACAGTTCTGTGTTCTATTTTATTTCATCTAGGGTCATAGAGTGTGATTCTATTAAGTTTTGGAAAATATTTGCACACAATTTATCCAAAGCAGTTATACCAATGTTCCTCATACCAGTAACATATGAGTTGCTGTTACCAGTCTATTTGTCTGTTGGAATTGTCTGTCTATTAAGTATAGCTATTCTGACAGATGTGAAATAGCATTTTGTTTTTAAATCTGAATTGAGTGTGTTTTGACATCCATGTTGGCCATTTGTTATATGGCAGGTCAAATCTTTTGCCAATTTTTCCATGGGGCTGATTGTGTTTCTTAATTAATCCGTAGGCGCTCTTTGCATATTCTGGATACAAGCCCTTAGTTGGTGGTATGAGTGGCAAATATCTTCTCCCATTCTTTTGCTTACCTTTTATATTATGTTAATTGTATGTTTTAATAAACAAAAGTAATTTATTTCATCAATATTTCCCTTTATGTTTAATGATTTGTGTGTCCTCTTTAAGTTCCTTACATTTAGGTCATGAAGATATTTGATTTTATTGTCTTTTTTTTTAAATATATTTTTAAATTGTGTTTGGAGAGAGAGATAGAAATATCAAAGATGAGAATCATTGATCAGCTACCTTCTACATGCCTCCCACTGTGGATAGAACCCGCAACCCTGGCATGTGCCTTAACTGGGAGTTGAACCATGACCTCCTGGTTCATAGGTCAAGCCTCAACCCTGGAACCACACTGGCCAGGCTGATGTTGTTGTCTTTTATAAGTTTTGTTTTTCTACCATTCACAGTTTAATTTATAATGACTTGGAATTTATTTTTGTGTATTGTGAGTGATTGGAGGCAAGATTCAAATATTCCATATTGATATCTAAGTGGCCCAATACAATTTAGTAAAGGGAAAAAATCATTTGCCTCTGGTTGCAATGCCACCTTTGTTATAAATCAAAATGATAATGAACTCACGGGTCTGTTTGTGGAATTTATTATGTTCCATTGTTCTGTCAGTCAGTCCTCATACCTGACCATCTAGTCTCAGCTTACAGTAGCTTTACACTGATACTGTAAATATGTATGTATAGTATTTAACCATTCTTTTATTTGTTTAATAAACTTAACTTGATCATCATCCTTTTTATATACTGACTTAGAGGCCCAGTGCATGAAATTCATGCATGGGAGGTGGAGGTGAGATTCCTCAGCCTGGCCTGCACTCTTCCATCCCTCAGGGGATGTCCGACTGCTGGTTTAGGCCTGATCCTACAGGAATCAGGCCTAAAGGGGCAGTCAGACATCTCTTTTGCAAACTGAGACCTCTGGCTCCTAACCACTTGCATGCTTGCCTGCCTGCCTGCCTGCCTGATTGCCCCTAACTGCCTCTGCCTGCTGGCCTAATGCCTCTAACTCAGTAGTTCTCAACCTTCTGGCCCTTTAAATACAGTTCCTCATGTTGTGATCCAATAATAAAAATTATTTTCATTGCTACTTCATAACTGTAATGTTGCTACTATTATGAATCATAATGTAAATGTCTGATATGCAGGATGGTTTTAGGCAACCCCTATAAAAGAGTCATTTGACCGCCAAAGGGGTCGTGACCCACAGGGTGAAAACTGCTGCAACTGCTTCCCTGCTGGCCTGATCACCCCTAACTATCTCTGCCTGCTGGCCTGATCGCCCCCTAACTTCTCCCCTGCCAGCCTGATTGTCCCCTAACTGCTCCCTTGCCAGCCTAATCACCCCTAACTTCCCTCCCCTACTGGTTTGATGGCCCCTAACTGCCTCTGCCTGGGCCTCTGCCTGGGCCTCTGCCACTGTGGCTTTGTCTGGAAGAACGTCTGGAAGATTCCTAGCCTAATTAGCACATTACCCTTTTATTAGTATAGATATATATTGTTTGCTAATTTTAAAAGGATTTTCTCAACTATTTTCATGTAAGATATGAAGTTGTTATTTTTCTTTCCTTGGATAATGACTGACAAGTTTTGGTATCGAAGTTATGCCAGCTTAATTAATGAGTTGAGAAATGTTCCCTCTTTCACTATTCTAAATTTGTGTAAAATCTATATTATTTCTATCATATATAGCAGGAGGAATTTTCTGGAGAAGGTATCTTTGCCTGAGGGGTTTCCCTTCATCTTTGAACATTTTACTAATGGAATCAATTTATTCACTAATTGATTCAATTTGAGGATGTTTCTCCATGGGTGCAATGGCATCTCAAATTCCTCTAAGATTTTAAATTTATGTTTGCATCCCTTTCTCTAGTTTCTTTATGTATCCCCTTGAATCTGTTGTCTTTTTGCTTATCTTGTTTTTTCTTTATTTTTTATATATTTCTTTATTGATTTCAGAGAGGAAGGGATAGGGAGAGAGAGAAACAACAATGATGAGAGAGAATCACTGATCGACTGTCTCCTGCACACCCCCTCCTAGGGATCGAGCCTGCTACCTGGGCATGTGCCCTTGGCCAGACTCCAACTGGGATCCTTTAGTCTGCAGACTAATGCTCTATGCACTGATCCAAACCGGCTAGGGCTTATCTTGCTTTTTTCTCCTTTGCATTGTCATTTTTCTCCAAATATCTGGAAATATTGGTTATCCAGGAATTCATTGTTGAAAGACTTGGTTAATAACATCTGCAGCTGGCTTGGGTATTCTTAGCCTTTTTCCACTTCTACACTAAAGGAGGGGATGACTTACTATAAATATGTGAAGAGAGGATGTGGAGTGGCAGGCCTCTCGTCCACTCCCTGGTAAGGGAACGTGCAGGAAGCTGTGCCCTCCTCCAAATGGCATGATAAGATGGGTCCTAGACTAGAGAGCTGACCCCTGTTTTGGATGCCCAAGCTCTGCCCAGAACTTTTGTCTTCTTAAGAGAGAATCTCTCTAGCTTTATCCTGGGAATGAGTTCAGCCGTTGCATTCAAGGGATGATGAAAAAGACCAGGAGAGGCTATTCTACAAGCAATTTAGCAAAAATTCAGCCAGTCCCCCACTTTCTGTCCCTTCTCTCGGTTCTGCTCTTCCTATCAGCCAATTTCTGTAATCAGCCACAGCACCAACTTCTCCCGAGCTCATTCAAATCACCTGTTGGCATAATTGCACCTACCTTCCATCTTTCAGAATTTTTCAGGATCTTCATTCTGATGTTCCCTTCTCCTATTATATTTCTTTCCTGTCTTCTCAATGTTTTACCTTCGTTATTTTTTTCAATTAAATTTATTCAGGTGACATTGGTTAATAAAATTATGTAGTTTCAAGTGTACAATTTTATGAAACATCATCTGTTATATTGCATTGTGTGCTCAACTCCAAAAGACAAATCTCCCATCACCATATATTTGTCCCTCTTTACCCTTTTTTTACCTCTCTCTACCCTCATTTCCCACAGGCCGATGCTCTGTCCACTGAGCCAAATCAGCTAGGGCAACATTTTTTTTTTAAAAAACACCATATGTTTTCCTGAACATAAGGCAAGATTCGTTTTGACAAAAGTCATCTGGCAGAAAAGCTCATGCTTAATACTTAGATGCCTACACCACATCTCATAGTTCAGGGTGCCCTCTCAACACTTCAGTTTAAAACACAAAATCCTATTTGGGGAAGATAACTTTGTCTGAAATGAATTTGATCAGCATTACTTTGGCATTCTTATAAAGGCCATTTGATTGATTCAGAAAAACAAAAAGGAGAAATAATTTCATACAGACTCAGTCATCATTCCTGGCATTAACACACCAGGATTGCAAGTATTGAGTATCATAGTAAAGTCTTTGAGAGATCATTCTTAAAAGAGTTTGGAGAATAATAATATTAAACAAACAATGTTATAGAGAAATGTAAAGTAACTACTATGATAATTGTTTGCAGAGAGGGAGGTACTTGCCTACCAAGGGTTAGGACAGGGAAGGTCAGGGAATGTGTCACTGAGCAAGGATTGAGCAAAGGTTATTAAGCAATGAAGCCAAAGAGAAGTAGGTGTGAGGTGGGATTGGGACTTGGGTTGAAAAACAGATGCTTAAATTGTAGTTCAGAGGCTTGGTGGCCTTGGGAATCCCCTGGGAAACTTAGAAAGTACTGATACCTGGATCTTAGCCCAGAGGTCCTAATTTAATGAATCTGGGGTGTGGTCTTGGAACCTCCAAATCATCCAAAATACACATCCAAGCAGAAAGAAGCTCATGTGCAGAGCTCCTGTGGCCTGGGGTTCCTGACAGATTCTAGGAGCTGAAAGAATCCTTGGCTAAAGGAGTCAGGACCTCTCAAGGTTTTCAATAGCTACACACACTTACATTGGGATGTGAATATGCCCTCACTGGGATATTATCATCCAAAGCATTTCCCACACTTTACCTTGTGTTGAAAAGTACTCTATAGGAATTCAATATATATGAAGAGAGATTTCAGCAAAATTCAAAGGATCATCTCAGATTAAAAATAAGTTTATAACTCATTTCTGCAACCCCTTAATCCCATCCTGCTCTGAGCCTTGGTCCAGACGTAAACATGTTTCTAATATCTGATGTAATAATACGAAAAGGTCAAGAGAGCATTCCTAAAAGACAGGAAGAGGGCATCATTTAACCGCCTGCGCAATTTTCATTTAGGCTTGTCCAATTGTGTGGTCGATGTTACATTCGACAGCATATAAAGAGCTCACTATTACTGACAGAGTGTGAATCATTCTCTTAATGGCATTTTGGGATCAGCTGCATACTTTGCATATAGCAGAGGTAATAAAGCTGATTGATTTGGGGGGAATACTGAAAAGTCTCTTTTGTCATGAAATGAGGTGATTGCTCCCAAATTGCCAAACCAGACAGGTTTACGCAACTTACCTCAGTCACTCTCCTCTCTTGCTCAGCTTCAAATTGGCATAATTGCTATTTGTCTAAAACCCCTGCATGCTCCTGCCTCAGGGACTTTGCACTCTCATCCACTGCCCCCACCCCCCTCGCCCCAGATCTTTTTCTCCCATATTCCCACCAATCCTTTCCTCATTTCCCTATGCCACCTTATCAGAGTCTCCCTCACCACTCAATTAGCAGCATGCTTTGATTTTATTTACAGCATTTACCACCCTGTGACATATTATATGCTGTTTATTTTTTATCTGTCTCCCGAACCCAGCTTGTAAGCCCCTCAGGATCAGCAACTGCATCTGATTTTTTAATATATTTGTATTGATTTTGGAGCCAAAAGGAAAGGGAGAGAGAATCATTGATGGGCTGCATTCTGCACGCCCACAATGGTTATGAATTGAGCCCACAACCTGGGCATGTCCCTTGACCAGGAATAGAACTGTGACCTCCTGGTTCATAGGGGGACACTCAACCACTGAGCCACACTGACCGGCTTGTATCTGATTTGGCTGCTAATTTATTCTGTAGACCTGGAATAGTTGCTGGCACATAGTTGGTGCTCAATATTTGCTTGTTAAGTAAATATATAAACATCAGTAGTAACATAAGGGAACAAAACACATTTAAACAAAGAATACACTTTCCTGAAGAAGTTAAGTCTCTAAGATACAAATGGACACATGATGAAAATTCAAAAAATAGTTTATAGCTATTCTCCGGATAGTTAGTGATTAAGTTTTATAGAATTTCAACCTTTATTGAAAATTGCTTTTTTATAGATGTGTCCACTAGAATAAAAGTTAAATTAGTTTTATGTAGTCTATTCCATTAAATTCTACAGGCATTTTATTTCATCAAGGCAAATAAAAATATGAATTGAAGCTGAACAGTTTTTCATCTTTCTGTGAGAAATCTCTGTGGAATAGACAGTGATATATATGTTATGTATAAAAAATAAGTATATAATTTAAATCAAAAAGTAATATACTGTACAAGGAATAAAGATGTTCAAAGTATGAAAATAAAAAGTGTGAACAAATATAGTTTTCAGTTCCATTTTTAGTTCTTCAGTTTCCCAATTTGGCATCATACTAGCTGACTACTGTAAAAGTAAATATATTTCAGTGCAATAAGAACTGAAATCCCTGCCTCAGATACCCCATTTTTCATTATAGGCTTATGGAAGCCTCCTGTAAGCATTTCTCATTGATACTGGAGTAATCACATGTCACTACTATATTGTGGATACAGTCATTGCTTAGATGTACTTAACTGTTAATTATTTGAAAAAAATTCTGGCAGTGGTTTTCTAAGCTGGGCAGGTGTGCACTAGAATTGACTGAAAGGCTGCTTAGAACACAGATTGCTGGGTTTCACCCCCAGGTATCTTGAGTTAGAAGGTTGTGGACAAGGTCTGAGAACCTGCATTTCTCTCAAGCTCCTGGAGGATGCTCCTGGTTCACGGGCCATCCTTGGAGTAACACCCAGTTGGGTTCTGAGGTGCCATTTCCTTTTCTACCCCAGCTGTATTTCAGAGCCACTCCATAAGGTGGAGCCACCAATTTCAATTGAGTTTCAGATATGCACATAATTGCACATGAAGAATATATATTGTCATTTTTGTGAGTGACAATAACTTCTACAAAGATATTTTTTACACTCACTTTATCTGTATGTAGACCCTCTCTTGGTTTTGATTAGAGGTTGGCCTTCTTTGACAATTTGTTTGAATACTGAACAGGAGCCTCCTTGGCCCAGTTCACTGAGATTCTTGCTGATATTACCAACCCTGTTCTCATGTCATTCCAAGAAAATGTCAGTTTATTTGCATTGGTCGATTTAATAACTCTCACATATGCACTTCTTTATTAGATGGTTATGAGTTCTTTCTCATTTTTTTCTAGATAAAACTCACTGGCTATTTCATGTGTACAGAATATTTATCATTAATATTTTTAATGTTATGAAATATTTTGAACTTGAGAAATGGTTCCCAGGCATATACCTCTACTACCCATTCCTTAAATACATAATCCAGACACAATAGAATCCAGTGCTCTTCCACCCCCTCCCCTTCTTACTTCTACTTTCTTCTTCCCTTCACCTTCCCAGAGGTAACCACAGGAGCTGGTAAGGGATATTTTATTGCATATGTTTCTCAAAGAATCACTGTGTGTGTCTTCTTTACTTTAATTTTCATAAATAATATCATGTTTTATATAGCTTCCCTCAACCTATTTTCTTTTACTTAATATTTGGTTTTAAAGAACAGTATTTACCCTATTTTTTATTATAGTATCTATTGTATGATTCTATTACATTTTCAACTGATCCTTTGGTGAACACTTAAGACCTTTCTAATTTCTTTTCAATATGCCTATCCATGTGTCCTTGTACATATGGGTTAGAGATTTTATGAATGGAAATATTGGTTCATAGAATATGTGAACTGTCTATGCTACTTAGTGAGTCAGATATATTGGACAAATGGTCCCAATTAACGGCCTCCCTTTATCCATACTCTTTTCTTATAGAAGTGTAACCCTGAGGTTGGCCATGTGTTCTTTGCTTTAACCAATTGGGACAGTAACAAATATAACGCAAATACAAGCTTGAAAGTGACTGTCCATTTCTGCTTGCATCCTTGCATGACTTAACTTGCTCACTGTTGTTTCTCTGAGATTTGCAGAAGAATGTGCCTAGCTTTCTGGAGGGATGTAACAGACGCACATAAGAGACATGTGGAGGAGAGCCCAGGCATCTCATCAGCCATCCTAGACCAGCTGTCAGCCAGCCAAAAATCAACCAGTGATGCTTCTAGACTTGTCTGGCTGACCTACAGCCGACAACACATGCATGAGTGAGTGAGCCCCTCAGAAGCAATAAATGGTTCTTGTTTTAAGACATTGAGTGTTGCGTGGTTTGCCCCAAAGTGAGTGACTGCTAATGAGTAAAGGTTTTGTTTTGTTTTGTTTTGATGGTGATAGAAACGTTCTGAAATAAGATAGTGCTGACGGTTACACAATATTGTGAATACTTCTAAAAACAACCAAACTGTACAACTAAAATGGTGAATTTTATGTTGTGAATCTTATCTCAATTAAAAAAAAAAACTTCAAAAACCTTATTGTAAAACCTTTAAAAGTTAGTGAGAAGCAGTACAAACTAGAATTAAACATGTATGACTTAGAATCTAACAAGCCTGGTTTCAAATCTGGGCTCCACTCAGTTGAGCTGGGCCACTGGACAGAACTGCTCTCACTCAGTTTCTCATCTAGTAAAGTGCCAACCTCACAATGGGACTGTGAAGGTGAAGTGCAAGCGTGTGTGTAAGGAGCTATGCATCCTGTCTGATACATGATACACATTCAATAAGTAATGATTAAATTGAGCCAAATCAATTTATGATCCCCCTCAACAATATTTTATCACATCTATCTAAACTCAATAGTATCAAATTTAAATGCCTTCGCCAATAACATGCTTGTGAAACTCTACCTTACTATAGCTTTAATTTCATCCTTATAATTGCTGGTCAGTAGGAGCATATTTTCAGCCATCCATCCCTTTGATTTTTTTTCTTTTCTTTGCCTCAGCATGAACTAACAAGAGTTGAAACTGCTCTAAGATCTTTAAAAATTAGACTTTCTGATAAACGAATGGGAATATAATCAATGGGAGTCATTTTCCTAAAGACCCATTGGGTTATCGACAATTACTGTGATTGGTAGTAATAAGAAGTGTGTGTGTGTGTGTGTGTGTGTGTGTGTCTGTAAGACAGATGTAACTATTGTATCTAATTTAAATGTGTAATATTGTAAGATTTTCCATACACAGTGCCAACACTAACATTCTTAGGGTTTATCTAAAGCAGACAATTGCAAGCTGATTCTACTTATTTCAATATTCTTATTTGGCAATTGCAATAATTGAGATACTACACCCAGTTAGTGACAAAGAGCCAAATTTTCTGACTCTGGGACTAGAAGCCTTGTCACTGAATGTTAACAGTTACCTTCATCTGCTCCTTAATAGACCAATTTGTAGTAGCTCCATGTAAAAGCATTATCCAGATATACAACGGTCACCCATTTAGACACCAATGCTTTTTGTTTTGCATTTACTATATTAAAGGAAATATTTTTAACTTACATATACATTACTGCTTTTATGGATGTATAATTTTTAAAAATAGTATTTTACAGATAACCCAAGGGCCCTTTTCTCAGTGAAAATTACACTGATATTTCTTCAGATACTCTGAAAGTATTCAGACATCTTGTTCCCTCATGGAACCATAAAGCATTATTTATTCATGTTCTTTCTATGGCACACATCTTGTACGGTGCCTCACATTTATTCGATGGCCAGAAAATGGCAATAAAAGCAGTAATAGCATTAGAACAGTGGTATCAGAAGGAAGGAAGAGGAAAAGAACAACACTTAGGATTTCATTTTACAACAGTGATTTCCCCCTACAACAACTGCTGTCACTTTTGTTTTCTATCCCTTCACTTCCTGAGGGAGGGCTTTGGTGTGTCCCCATCTTTCTGGTAGAAGGGCTTGCATGTCTTCTATGACATCTGTTTGTTGTTCTGAAGTCTTCACATCTCTGACCCTGTTGCTGGTGAAGGATTCAGGAAGTTCATCGTGCAGTGAAATGGAGAGGTTGTGCATGTCAATCAGGAAAACATTTTTCAGTGAGTGCCAAAGAAAACTGGGAAATGCCCAGAGGTATAGCATGAAATAGGTCATGGGAAGAAGCTCAAGACAAATAGCAAACCCTTAAATGTCATGGTGAGCATTTTTCTGAGAGCTTTCCATAAAGGATCTGATTTAATCCTCACTGAAATAAACAATCAAAACAGAAACTGCTATTATCTCCATTTTACAAACAGGGAAATGGAGACAGAGAGGTATTAACGAATGTGCCAAGTTCACAATGAACAGGATCTGAGTGGAGCCAACTCACTGTTTCTCCCTGCAGAGCACTTTCTAACCCTTTACTCCATACATGGAGTCCCCAAGATCTGTTTGTGTGTGTGTGTGCGTGTGTGTATGTGTGTGGGAGGGGGTGCTTAAATTTGAACCACCAGAACAGTGCTGACTTGCTAAATTTTGATGAATCTCACTCACATCAAACATAGAACAAGATCAGCACTTCTGGCTACCAACAATAAACAGCTAACAATGGTGAGCTTGATTAATGCTTACCATTGCATTCTGCTCACAGAGCTTCTAGGGGCCTATAGCACCTGGAGGCAATGGGTGTGGCAAAGCCATCCTTTACCTAGTGAGCTCCCTGCAGCTGTTATAGTCACTGCCCCTCCTCAGGTCAGGCCTATCTTCTGCAAAGCTTTGGCTACCAAATGCTAATGAGCCTTTCCATCTATGTAGTGGAATGGTACTTTCCTGAATCAGCCAAAAGCAATGTCTCACATGGGATGGCATCTTGTGGGACCACTCTACTTACTATACCTATGGGTCCCTTGCCTACGCCACCTGCTGGTATTGAGTTGAGAGTAGTGGATCACATTCTAGAAACACAGTGATTATGGCCTAACGAGTTCAAGAGAAGAAACAGTTGGAAGATTAATGGTTCTATTTTTAATCTATAAAATTCCAAATTGTAAGCTCAACATGACCAGAAAACAATTATCATGCATGTTTCCCTGCATCCTCTGGCTAAGACTTACAATTGTGGTTGTCTTCAAGGAAGCACAACAGCCTTTGAAAGAACTATTGAAAACACAATGGATAATGCAACACAATGGAGTGAAGAAGTAACCACCAGTAAATAAATGGTATTAGAAAACTGCAGAGTCCAAACGGGCCTATATTGTTTCAAAATGTCACCCTATAAGCAAATTCTGAAAAGCAATGGTACTCTGAGAGTTGCTACCTTTTTTTTTTTCAGTGAGAAATACAACATGCATCCCAAATGGCACATCTAAGAATAAAGAACAGGAAGAGATGGTTTCTGAATCTGAACAGAAAGAGATGGGTTATGCAAGCTTTCCAAGTACTGAGTGGACAACAAATACATAAGCACCTCTTCTCCACCTAATAATCTAAATATTCATCAATGTATTACTACATCTGTCACATGGAACCATGAATTCTATAACCCATTTTATAATCAAATTGTCTATATAGACAGAGACCCCGCCAAATAAATAAATAAATAAATAAACAAAAAATAAAATTGCTGGGAGTCCTACACACTCTTGGCACAGCTTTGAACCATCATTTTATTGGCCAAAATAGAAAACATTGTTAAACCCACGTCAAAAAGAGAAACAAGTCATTTACACATGGTCTAGAGAGAACACTGCAAAACCATATGGGGAAAAAAAGGATAAAGGGAGGGATAGAGATTGGGGATGACTATTGCAATTTAACACAGTTTATGTAGTTCCAGTCTATTTGACTTCTTCCTGGTCACACAGCTTCTTGAAATTTTGCATCTCCAAGTTGCCTCACTTGTTTTTCATACTTCTTCAATAGGTACTGGGTACAAAATTATCCTCATGGTACTGAGCTTCCAGAGTATCTGTTTCCAAAATCTCTCCATCTCCCCCTCTCCTCTCAATCAACAAATATTTATTAGGGGCCTACCTGTGCCAATACTGCTGTGAAGAAAATGACCATAGCTGCTACTCTCTTGCCTAGCACGGAGAAAGACATTTAACAGGTAATTATATATATTTTTTGGCAATTACATTAGGCAGCTATAGTTTCATGATCATATCAAGTACCTTGGAACTTAAAGCACAACTTAATATATTTAAGTTGTGTTTTTTTTTTTAAGGTTAATATTGATTCTTGTTCTTGGTCTAGAGCCAAAGCCACATTTTCTCTTTCTCATTCTCTCCACAGTAAAGAAGAACACATACACATTAAAAAAAGAATACATTGAATTGTGAATCTGAACATAGTGTCACATTCATTTTAATGTTGTGGAAACCCTGGTTAAACCTTTGTGTCATAACATCGTCTTCCTTGTGAGAGATTTCACATTTCTTTTATATCATGGGGTTATGACTAAATAGCTGCTCAGGGAAATGATATTTAGTTAAAGGGAAAAATATTGGTGCAGGAGGAGACATTTGTGCAGTATAAATGCCTAGGCCAATTTCTGATCTGAAGAATAGAATAATGAGCAGAAAAGGAAAGGGGCTGGGGCAAATCCCAAATGAGATGTGATGTAGACACCAAGGCATGGAAATTTTCTATTATATGGACCCACTATAGCAGAAAGGGAAAAGTGCCTTTTATGCCCAACACATATCAGATAACGACATATAATGAAATGCACACATCTTCTGGTGAAAAAAGAGAAGCTATTATATTCAATCAAGAGACATAATGTATCAAAGAACTAAAAGGCTCCCTTCAATGCCATAATTTTCTTCAAAAACATTCTGGAAGCATTTCACCACTGTAAAATATACCTATAAAGACTAATTTGTCCACAATCATTTGGAAGACTATAGATTGAACTTGAATACAATCCCTCATGTATATTCCCTTGCATACTGATAAGAAGAGAATGACAACAAATCGTGCATACCATAATACATACTGCCAGACATTCATAATACTTCCACATTTCTCTATGGATGCTTTATGGTCACTTATTTTATCATCCATCCCTTCACTACCATTCAACATGTACTAGTATATATTAAAAACCTACTGTGTGCCAAGCATTTGTCTGGGATTGAAGATAAATGGTGAAAAGAAAGATGAAATTTTAGGCCTTGGGAAGCTTAAATTGATTGGCCAGAGAGGTATTAAACTTGTAAGAAAATAAATTCAAGGAGCAATTGGTTCTCCAAGGCAATAAAATAGAGCAATGGGATAGAGAGTGAGAGATGGAGATGAGCCTACACTGGACAGGGTAGACACGAAAGTTCTCTTTGAAGGGGTCAGACGAAGGATGAAAGAGGCAGCTATGTGGACATCTGGGGAAGGAGTATCTGGCACTCAGACATGGACTACACAGGTGGCTGTGAACGGTTTGAGAAAATGTATTCCTTCCAAGACCTGTTCACTGTAGTGGTGAATGTGGGTGACCTGCCCTAATGCCAACACCAGCTTCCTAAATTCCTTTTTTTTTTTTTTTTTTTAAGAATTGGTTTTTATTAGTTTCTTATTTTTTTAAATGGTTTTATTGATTTTTCGAGAGAGGGTAAGGGAGTGGGATAGAAAGAGAGAAACATCCTTCAGAGAGAAACATCATTGATTACTGCCTCCTGCATGCTCCCTACTGGAAATCGAGTCTGGATCGGGCATGTGCCCTGACCAGGAATCTAACCCATGATCTCTTGGTTCCTAGGTCCATGCTCAACCACCGAGCCACAACAGCCGGGTAACTTCCTGCATGCTTTACCTCTAACGCCTTGTACTTACAGTTTTCCTCAGAGGTCTTAAGGCACAAAATCAGAAGTTTACGTCTCCCGAGAGGAGCAAAAGATAGTGACTAATACAGAGGCCTGAAGGCTCAGCCCTGTGGCCCTGAAGGGGGAAGTCTCTCAGGGTAATTTGCATTCCTGAGATCCCCATGGAATCAGGCTCAGGCTGAAACTTAGCCTGAAATCATATCCTTGCTCAGTTCCCTTCTCTTCTTTGACCAGCTTCTCCTGTAACCCTCACTGTTTCCCCTGGGAGCACATTTTAAATGAATCACCTTCACTCAAATTCTCATTGTAAGAAGTAGCCTAATACTTCCTGCACTCCAGCATGGACAACTGAAACCATGTCATGGCATATGGTGAATTATCCTGGTAATTTTGAGTGGCAGTGGAATTGTGGACAAAAAACATTGATGATGACGGTGGGGTGTATCATGTAATTGCATCTCCTTGGACAAAGTCTCAACTCTGGACTTCAGTTCTTCATCCATAAAATGGAGATATTGAGACCAAAATGGCCTCCCTAGTACTTTCCCTAGTATAAAAAAGATGCTACATGTATGCATGGGAAGAGAGGACATATGATACACAATCACATATGCTGCATGAGATAATCTCATGCCCGATGGGATATGGCAGGGTTAGTGATTTTTTCCTGTAAGGGGTCTTCACTTGGTTTACTGCTATGAACAGTAGTGAAGAGCAGCTGATTAAGGCCAAAGGCAATGTTCCAGAGAGTTTTGCTGGGAGTCAGATGTTGTGGTACATCAGTGGTGGTTTTACCTTAGACCTGAGTAAAACTGAAAGGTGGACAGCACAATCAAATAAAGGGAAAGAAGGAGGAACCAAATGAGAGCACATTTGAGAAATGTCTGTTTTCTAGGTAGGAAAAGTGCAAGCTGAGAGGAACCATGACAAAAACTGACAACCATGATTTCTGTTGAACCACTGGACCCGGACACAGTCACAAATTCCTGCCACACCATCACTGAAAAGTCTCTTTCAAAGTTTTAAAAAAAAGAAACTGAGAACAAGCAAAAGAAAGCTCTGCTTTGCACAATCAAATGAAATAACTTTACATAACAGGTATTCAGAACTTACTATTGAACATGACTTTAAAAAGCATTACAGTTAGAAAAAAAATAATTCTAAAATTAGCTGTGTGATATCAGCCACAACACTCTCAGATTTCCAACTCTATAAAGTGGAAAAATTACCAGCAATTCAAAGGTATCTACAAAGGTTATAGAACGGAGAAAGAGCTGGCATGGGAGATGCCACAGCAGGAAATAAATGGTTCAGAATCAAATGAGTGTGAGCCATGGCTCCCTACCCCTCATTCTCTGTGTGACCTCAGACCAGTTGCCTAACTTTGAGTCTGGTTTCTTCAATTGTAATATAAGACAATAATTATACACTGTATGGAATTGTTATATCGCCTCAATAATAATATATGCACTCAACAAAGATCAGTTCCTTTTGACCACATTTGCCAAGCTTTTTCTGGAATACATAACCTATATCAGTAAGCAACCCATCCAGTGCTTACTAAGCTCCTCCCCCCTTACTATGCCTTATTTCTTCTTATCTCGTGGCTGGTACTGTCCACCATTCACCTGGTGACTCCCGTGACTTTGATAAATTACCAATGTTTGACATGTTTTTATAGCTTACTTTTCATACTTTTTCTTCACAGCATAGATCCCGACATCACACCTCACTTAACACATGGTTGCCATGGATATGAGAGACCTGCATTCTGTCACTCTGTGGTCTCAGGACCCTATTAGCCAGGTACGTCAACATCAGAGAGAGGTAGCTGACATCAATTGCCCAGCTCTTGCCTTCCGTTCAACCCAAGTTAAAATCTTAACTTAGCCTGTGTTTCCTGCAAGCATTTTTATATAATTTGATGTTGTAAGGGAGGGAAAAAATTACATCTTTATATCCCCAGGCATTTTGTGTTCTTATCTAAAATTAGCACAGTGGCTGCTCTGCTATTTTAGGAAATCCAGGACACCCTTCACTCTTCAGACCTACCAGCTTAGCCAGTGGAGGAGCATTATGCAATATGGAGTATGTAGGTTCAGCACCAAACTCTAGAGCTACCGGGTTGCTCTTCCTACTCCAGATTATTCATATAGTTAAAGAGTGTGTAATTAGGAGGGTGCAAGAGCCAGTCGGCAGGACAAACATGATATGGAGGTAAGGATGTAAATGAGTGAAAACCCCAGGAAGATGATGTCTTAGGCCATGGTCCCTAGAAGCAGAACATGAGATGGGGATTCTTGGCAAATGATGGAATGTTTTCAAGAGGAACCTGTTGGGGTGTGAGAAAAGCAGGGTAAAACAGGAAAAGAAGGAAAACAAACATGCGGTTTCAGGTGAAGTCTGGCCTCAGCTCAAGCCTATGGGGAGTTCTAAGATGTCAATCAGTCTGTCAGGTGGCTGAAGGCTGCCTCAAGGAAAGGGAACAACCTGTAGACATTTCTAGATGATGCAGCTCCTGGAAGCCTCAGGCAATTCCCTCAGCAGAAGGGACCAGCTGTGAGCCAGTAACAGCCGACACTCCAGCAGCTGGGATAAGAGGCCCCTTCTGGGTGAAAGGGATTTGTGTACACACCAACACTGGTGGTAAAAAATATAAAGGAAATGTCAGAGCACTTTTTTTTGAAAAGTTATAGAATCCTTAAATTCAGGGATTATATCTTGAGCATGTGTTAAAGTCTCCATCACTAATATCGGTACTTCGGTAAAATAGATATTCAGTGATAGGTAATCAATGATTAAATAATAGCAATTTATCTGAGACGGAGTGAACCAGAAGAAGAAATAGTTATTAATCTGAGTTATTAATTCTGGCGATATCAGAGTTAGTAGACGACAGAGTTTTTTATTTTAAGAAGAGAAAATTATACCTAGTCAAGTGTTAGGATTCTGTCTTGATTTTGCCTCTTCTTCCTTCAACATTAGATAAACTATGTGGTAAGGAAGAAAAGTCTTGGACTTGGTATTAAAAAAAAGAGAGTTCTAATCTCAGATTAGCCATCTATTAATTTGTATCTCTGTAGTTCAGTCTGAAATGAACAGAATCTGTTACTTCAACTCCAAAATGGAAATTGTAATAACTGTGATGCCTGACTTACGGTGTTATTCTGAGGTTCAGATGAATTAATACACTGGGAAGGAAACCTTGTTTTTGAATGTGAGGGACAGACCTTAAGTCCCCAGGTGCAAGGGAAAGAGTGACTGTATTGATACCATAGCTGCATAGGGCATGGGACCACCTGGCCACAGGTACTGGTGCCAGTCACTTGCATACCACGAGGATTCCCTCACTAATGTCAATTTCATTCTCATGGACTGGACTTCTCTTCTCATGAGACTGGAAACATGACAGTCAAGGGTACCTTCTTCTCTTGGTCTTTACTGCAAAAAGTTGCTCACTAGAAATATTTTATTTAGTTGCATGGATTATAAAACCTGTGAAAGAGATATCAGTAGGGCAGAGTGTCTGTCAGCCACTCTGTGATGTTTATTTGTAATTGGGGAAGAAATCCTTTCCCAAAGAGAGGGCTGGTCCCAGGAGAAAAGAAGATCTTGGAGAGATAAAAATATATATCGACTGGGGTGCTAGATTCAATGTAAGAAGATAGAAGCTCACATGTCTATTTTAATGTATTGTGTCTTTGAGCACATCAAGAAATCTATCTTAACATCTTTATCTACAAAATGGGAATAGTCATCTATTGTTTGAGGATCAAAATAGGTATTTATAGGTAAAGATGCTTTGTAAAATGTAATATGCTTTTGCCCTGGCTGGTGTGGCTCCATTGGTTAGAGTGTTGTCTTAGGCACCTAAGGATTGTGGGTCTGATTCCCAGTCAGGGCACATAACCAGTTTGGGGATTCAATCCCCAGTCAGGGCACATACAGAAGAAAACCAATTGATCAATGTTTCTCTCTCACATTGATGTTTCTCTCTCTCTCTCCCTCTTCCTTCCTCTATATATGAAAAAAATATCCTTGCACAAGGATTTTAAAAAAATGTAATATGCTCTTGAAAATTATGTGTTATTAAAAATTATTGTGCATTAAATACAGAGCACTTGCCAAGCATATGTGCATTTTAGATTAATTTTTAAAACAAAACATAAAAGGAAATGCTTAGTGCCTGCCTTCTGGAAGTTTGCAGCTGCATCCACAACACAGTAAGAAAATGAAGACAAGCACCCCAATGAAACAGCCAAGGCTGTTTCACAGGAAGGTGGCACTGCTTTCAATCAGTTGTTCCTCAGAACAGTTTTCTGAAAAGAGTGACACCAGGTACTGTTTAGAGAGGTGTCAGTTCTATAGAGTTTTCTTCTTTCATTCTGTGAAATCAAAAGTGAGTCCAGCATAAAGCATTTGCAGCTGCGTTGGGAAATGAGCTAGTCACGCCTCAGCAATTTATGGCCAATTTTCTATTAATAAGAGAGAATGGAATATGGCTCAATCACTTTACAAACCAAACACTTGTTCTTAAGAATTGTGGAGAGAGAATACAATAGTTTTGCCCTGTTTCTGAAAGAGCTTTTACTCAATATTGTGTACCTTTGAAGAAAAACATTTAGATGGCTTTAAGTGGTAGGGAGGTAAGTTTTACAGGAAAATACTCATAAAGACATGCATTAGAAATACCACTGAGAGTCTACATGTGACAGAAGAGCCTGAGGCCATGACCATAGAACAAGTAAGAGAAAGGGCAGGGAGAAATAGTTTCAGGGTCTAAATCCATGACAGGGGTCTCAGCTAAGTGGTTATTCCTATAGTCAGGGGCTCAGAACCACAGGCAAATCAAAGACCTGGGTGAAGCAGAGCCAAGAACCAGGATGGAAACAGAAAATGGAACACAGATGTTGCCAAAGGGCTAGGATGACCAGTTTGTAAAGTTCAAGGCAAATGGAGAGTTAAAAAGAACTAGAGGCGCAAGGACTGACAAGACACCATTCAAACCCTTGTCCCATCCAGAAGCTTATAACATATTCCCCAAAATGTATCTTTCCTGCAACAAGGAAGACAAAAAGTTGGTTGCAAGGAAACACCATTTGTGACAGTCTGAAGAGGGAGAGACTAAATTAGATATCCTAGAACAGTGGAAAGTTTCATATGTGGCTTCCTGTTGGAGCCCCTTACACGTCCAGTGCGGTTCAGGGTTCCTGTTCAGGGTTCGAGTTCTGAAGGAGGCCGCACACAAAATGAAGAGAGAGAGACTAGAAGAGAATCAATTTGGAAACTGGGGGACCAGGCGCGGCATCTTTCCTCTACCAAGGTAGATTGCCCACTGATACCTGGGTCTTACCAGCCTTTTATTGAGTCTCTGAGAAAACAACCATATCCTTAGGCAGGAAATTCCAAAGAAGAATTTTACATGTAATTAACAAGTGGGGATTTGCTGTAATTAACAATGTTTCAACTTAAACAATGGGTGCATAGCTCTGACCTTTCAGAGCACCCAAGGTAGGTTAAAAACAATCAGTTTCCAGCATCAAAATAATCAGTTTCCTACAGCTTCCATTTAATCCAGTCATCTGATTGATTCTCTCAGTTCTCCCTATACAGAATATTGAGTGGTGCTTTTCAGTTCAGGTTCCCCAAAAGAAGATCTAGAGTCAAGAATTTGGGTGCAAGTTGGTAGTTTGGTAGGTCATACCGGGAAGACCCATGAGGAAATGGGGAATGGAAGCTAGAAGGAAGAGACAATAAAGGGGCAATTAAGTAGGTGATTTACATGGGCACCTGGGAACTGAGCAGAATCTGCCTCAGAACCATCCCCCTGAGCTGAAGAAAGCTATAGTGTTTACCCATCAACTCCCATCACCTGTGAGTCTCGGTCATTATGGGTGGCTCCTGGTATGCTGGCCCTCCAGCACTTCCCCACTCTCCTTAGGTAAGAAGGCATGGCACAAGAGGCAAGAAGACACCAAAGCTCCAGGTGATATCCAAAATGACCCCAGGAACCGAGGCACCAGCATCTGCCACAGAGCCCCAAACATCCACACCCCTCATTCAAAGGTCTCTCTCTAGTAAACCATTGCACTTCTACTGTGACTTGATTGATAAATTAGCAATACTTACCAAGAATCAGCTGGGTTTATGGCCAAACACGTTAGAGTTATAATTGGCATTGATATTATGTTAGCAAATTAATCTTAAATAAATTAAATGTACGCAACCAGTGAATTATTGAGTGCACAAGAAGATGTGTCAATGAAAAATCAGTTGAATTCTTCAGAATGGTTTGATGAAAGCAAGCCATTAAACATTTATAGAAACCACTGAATTAGGTGGGGAGAAGTGTTAACAATCAAGGGGGATTACTCAATCAGATTGCTTTGCACGTCACTTTAATTCTTGCTCTCATGTAAAGAAACTGAAGTTTAAAATCTTAGGGGAAGCACTATGAATGTGATTTATTGAGAAACAACATATAATGCCAATTAGGAGAAAAGGCTGGTAAATGAATGTCAATTTATATGTTTTAAGTTAAAATCAAAATGTTTAAGGTATATATGAATCATTTTTTATGATCCCTTGCTTTCAATGATTTTTTTCTTAATAATCAACCTAGTGCTATAGCCTTGCATGTGTTGCATAAGAAGCACCTCAACTCTACTCCCAGGAAAATACTCTGAGATTAAAACTCAGTTCCTCATACAAAGTCAGCTGCCAGGAGTCTTTAAATGTCCCAGGAAAATTGAAATACAAGGAACTAGCACTTTTTAGGCAGCTCAGAAATTGGGATTAAGGTTTGAAAAAGTTAGTTCAATCTGGGAAGTGTTTAGCTCAATTACAAGGAATAATAGGAGAGTGCAGCTAATGAAGTGAAGACTTAGGAAGGTGAATATTTGAGCTGAAGTTACAAGGGGCCCAACACTATAGCTTCAAGGATGAAAAAGGGAAGGCCCAAAAAATAAGCTTTTAACTAATCTCTATCTCTATCTCTATCTCTATCTCTATCTCTATCTCTATCATCTATCTCCTCTCTCTCTCTCTCTCTCTCTCTCTCTCTCTCTCTCTCTCTCTCTGTCCCTCTGTCCCTCTCTCCATCCGACCAGTCCTATGACACACACTGACCATCAGGTGGCAGATGCTCAATGTAGGAGCTGCCAATCTTCAGTGACTTGGCATCTATGGTTCTGGTTCTTGGGTGATACACCCCAAAACTAGAGAGGAGTGAGCCTGATTCCTCGCGGGGCCGTGTGATTTCAACCTTTGGCCATGGGTTATATTGTTGCTGGGGCACTGTCAGCCCCGAATCTGGTTTATTCTACACTTGCATTTGCCTTCCACACCCTGTACAACAGCAACTTTGCAGAGTGCCCTCTCCCACTCTGGAACCCCTCAGGGGATGTTGGAGAGCTGGTTTGGGCCCAATCCTTGCAGGCCAGACCCAAGGACCCCACCTGCCTGAGGGATCCCACTCACTGCACAGATGCATTTTGAGCATGGCACTATGGCAGGAGGTTGGCTTCAGGGCCTGCCCAGCCCATCTCTCTCAGTCCTGCCCCACAGGCCACCTTCTAATTAATTTACTTTCAATGTGCATGAATCTGTGCACTCTGTCACTAGTTTTCAAATAAGAAAGAAACCAAGTTCCTAAAGGCCTGAGAGACAGATGCTTAAACTTCAGAGACTGCCTAGAATGCTGTCTTCTTGTCATTTAACACCAAAATCAGTTCATCTTATGCTTTGGCTACCTGGACACTTGTCACTTTAGAGAAATTCACTTCGTGCCTCTTCAGGTGGACAAGACTGAGAAGCACTGAGGTTGGGTACCAAGCAGGAAAACAAAGAGCCTGCCTTCCTATCCTTGTGTTCTTATTACCCTGGGAATGTTCTAGCAACATCAAAATAAGTACAACAGATTTTGTTGCTCATAGGGACTCAAATTTTCAGGTTAACTAGATAACTGTAGTACCAAAACAAAGGCCATCGTATATATGTTAACTAAAATAAAAAATGCAATAGTATATTTCTGAACTTAGGTGTATAAAGAAGAACATTTCCAGTAAAGTTGATAAGATTATTTTATTTATTCCCCATTTTGTCCCAGAAACAATTAAAGCCAAAACAGTATAAAATGCAGCAAGAGATCAGAAACATCATCTATGATTTCATTTCTCAAAAATATCCAAGAACTTAAAGGATTTGAGTTGAAATGTCAATTAACCTTCATTTAACTAAAAAATTAAAACATACATCCCCTTCTTCCTATTAGGTGGTATAGACTGACCCTAATGCTGTGACACCTCCTGGTTCATAGGCCAACAAGCAACCACTAAACCATGCCAGCTGGGCATGCTCTGCCCAGAACTCTTAAGGCCAGTGCCTCCCCCTTGACTTCCCAATTGAGTGAATAAATAGATCCCTAACTTGATTTCTGTCACTTATATATGTTAAAGAAAATCTTGACTAATATAAGTCGTTTCTAATTAATATAGTCAGCATCCCTTGTATAATTTATTCTTTCTCTTTATTCACCCTGTCATTCTAAGGACACTTGTGGGAAATTATCTAATTGGAAAAATACTGGTACCATTCTAGGAAGTATAAAGGAATACAACTTTAAAGATTTTTATTTTTTACGAAGGGATTTTAGAACCTGTTGGTATAATTAGCCAAGACAAAGTATCTCTCAGTGGCTGAGATTGTGTACCTCAGCAATTCTGTGCCTCCTTTCACCTAACTTTCACAATTTGATTAGACTACTCTTATGAGTCTGAGAAGGAAATATATAACTATACCCCAAAGGCACATTATTCATGATTGCTAATGGTTATGGGGACCATTTCTATGGTTATACTAGATGTTATATCATATATATTATGTGAGAATACTCTCTGGGAACATTACAGATTTTCAAAGGAAAGTATTTTGCCAAGATTTTTCCTAGCACTTCAATGGAGTGTAATAGCATTGTATTAGAACTGTTTCCTAGTAAGATACTCAGAAGTCATGTCAGAAACAAGACTCCTTTGCCCTTGGGAAAAATTGGACCAAAGGTAGGTCTCTCTGAGACCATCAGCTAGGGAATCTGTGAAAAGCAAAACCAAAAGAACAACTGTTTCACAACTTTTCATTCATATCATGACTTGATACAAAGTTCCTGGGTAATGCTTCAGTTTGGTGTCTTAAAACCTATCACTGTCTTTTTATGTGTGGGTTTCAAATGCAGATTTCTCCAGGAACCCAGATATTTCTCCTTGCACTTCAAGCCCATATGTATGCCCACCTGATGAAAATTCCACCCTAAACATTATATACAAACTCAGTGTATCCAGAACTAAACCAAAAATATGTTCTAACTAGAATAAGGTGACTAGACATCTCACTTTTGGAGGGACAGTCTCAATTTTTAACAATTTGTCCTGTGTCCCATGGCGTTTTATAAAAATCTTGATTACTCTTTGTAATATTTTAAGTAATAATAAAAAAAATAAAAAAAAGAAATGCACCCCCCCCCCCCCGGGTCAATGGTGTACTGCTTTAAATCTGGTCACCTTAAACTAGAAATGCAAAAATTTAAAACAACAACAAAATAAGGATGACTATAAGGTGAAAAAAGACCGAAATAAATGGCACATACAAAGGTCTGATGTTAGGAAAAGATAAGAGGCAAGGAAATGAAAAGAATCTTAGGTAGAATGTTGCAGGCTGGTAAATTGGAAGAATGGTGACATTTCTGGAGAGGGTTGGGGGAGCTGAGAGAAAAATAATTTGAGGATAAAAGAAAAGATGAAGTGTTCTGTTTGGATTGCATTAGGTTTCTATACTGTGTAATTTTTTGGCTCAGTTTTATATGTATCAGAAGACCTGGGCCCTTCCCTATTTTTCTTATTTATCTGGGTCACACATGACCTCTTTGATTTCTACATTCTTCAGTCTCACAGGGATTTCTTGAAGAAAATAAATGTCACCAACTTCCAAAACAGTATTTTCTTTTGTTCTCTTCTGGAGCCAAACTTGTTACTTTTGTAAACAAAACAGAAGAAATATTATATATATATATATGCACTGAACCACATCCAGCATGGCCAGGGTGAACCTGAGGAGGGCTGGTGAAGGATTAAAGAAGACAGACAAGAGAATACAGTTGGGGTTAGGTAGGATCACTGTGCCTGGATGAGGGAACAGTGTCACAACCTGTAAGCTGAAGCTTTATTTTATAGTTAGAACACACAAAGCAAAACAAGGGGAGTGGTCAACATATTTACAATGTTCTTGCGAGTTTCAAATCTATTTAGTTGCTCAAGCCTTGTTTTGGCAGTACTTGCTGCACCTCCCACTGCCCATTAGCTACCTAGCAATAAGCGAGGACTATAAGGTTAAGCTTAACTGTGCTAGGGGGGCACTACCCTGCAAGCTGGGACTTGTTTGTGGCCCTGCCACAGGTCAGGCTGAGCCTTGACCCTATAGCCATTGTCTGCAATGTAATATATAGAATATATTAGAATCAGAATAGAATCAAAATTAAAAATAATAAATATTAAAATATACAACATATAAAGTAACAACTAAAACTTCCAACTAGAATCTTATAGCAATCAATTCTTCTAAAACCACTCTTAACTTCCCAGAAATGACTTAAATGTTTGCTTTCTATTATTTTAATAGTGAGATGCACTAGTAAGATGCCATACTTTAAGCATTTCAGCCAGACAATGTAAGGACAGAGGCAGAAAACAGGTCTATAAATTCACATGAAAAAATCATGTATTTTCTTTTATTTTTAAATCCTTCATGCCTCCTACTCTGTTTGGAGGTCTGAAAACAGTCACCTTCCTAACAACCTGCTTTACTTGTCACCCATCTTTGTGCCATTGGAAACCTGCTCATTGCTATCTTGGTAACAAAAGGAAACATACTATTGTGCCACTAATAAAACAGTATGAAGTGATTCTGTTCCAAAATATATATAATGGCATTAATTGATTTTATTTTCTTCCAAAAAGAAACAGAGGCACAATCATGGTTGAGGTCTGCCCCCATTAATGGAGATGCATTACTGCTTTAAGGTGAAAATTGAAGTCTGGTAAATATCCACCTCACAGCTTCCCAGCCTACCACATACACAGAATCTGGTGTGTGAGCTTCTCTTATTCCTCTCCCCACTCAGCTTACCCCCTCCTGGGACCCAATAAAGGACTTGGGAGCAGGTAAAAGGCTGCACATTATTCTGTAGCTTTATTCTGGCTGCACTTTTGGAAAACAGATTTGCAAGCTCTGAACCAACAGGCAATAAGTCACTCAGCCCATTCACTCGGAATTGCGGCTGCACTCTTACTGTTTGCTTCCCAAGATGGTAACAAATATGCAGAGACGTTTTCTTCTCTGCATGTCAGAAAGCTTCACCTCCATGAATATCTCTTCCTTAACTTATTTCCTAATCTAATGTTTTCATGTCAGAGCTAGGAATTTGTGTGACAGGGTATTTGGTGCATTTCCATAAAGCAAGGATCAGCCACATTAATGCTGATTCCAGGCAGCTTGGAGCTAACTCTTCACGGGATGAGCCTGTGATCATTAGCTGGATGCTCAGATCTGGGAGTGGTCCTGTGAATGAGGGCCCCAGACTACAAAAGAAAACTGAGGGCCAATTATTAATGGTGAGAATTAGATATAGTCCTGTTTTGAGCTGCTGGAGGAGTTGCGTGATAACAGTTTCATCCATTCAACAGATGTTTATTGTGCACCAACCCTGTGTTTATTGAGCACCTACAATAATGCCATGTGGGTATAAAGTTGTAAACAAGTCCTTCACATTCCTTCTCTCCTGGAAATTGCACACTGGGCAGGAAGTGAGATTAAAATTATGCAGTTAAAGAAATGCATTATTAACACAGAGAGTCCAGGTAGTGGTGCCACACAGAGAATCAGAGAGATGTTGTGGTAAACAGTGATTCTGGGCAGTTGCCAGGGCTGCTTCATAGGAGATGTCCTGGCAGAGCCTCTCTGAGGAGCTGACATTCAAGATGATGTGGAGGTTTAAAATGTGGTCTCCAAATTCTTTTATACTTTTTACATCAAGAGATGGAGCCTAGCTCTAGCCATTTTGACTCAGTGGATAGGGTGTTGGACTGTGGACTGACGGGTCCCAGGTTTTAGTCCAGTCAAGGGCACACGCCTTGGTTGCAGGCTCCTCCTTAGCCCCAGGTCCTGGTCAGGGCTTATGCAGGAGGCAACCAATCGATGTGTTTCTCTCACATCAATATTTCTTTCTCTCTCTCTTCCACTGTCTCTAAAAATCAATGGAAAAATATCCTCGAGTGAGGATTAAAAAGAAATAATTTGAAATGCTGAAGGGCATTCTTTAAGAAGAGGAGGAAGAAAAAATGTAAAAATAAAAATTATGAACAACAAAATGACAACAAATACATATCTATCAACCAGTGAATATAACAAGTCAATAGAAATATCTGATGAACAGAATAAACTGGTGAATAGAATATAAGTAAGAGCATAGAAAGGGAATGGACTGACAATTCTCAGGGGGAAGGGGGTGTGAGGGGTATGGGAAGAAACTGGACAAAAATCTTACATCTATGGATGAAGACAGTGGTGCGGGTAAGGACACGGGGTGTAGGGGGGGGACCAGGTGGAGGGGAGTTATAGGGGTTAAAAAAAAAGGAACATCTGTAATAATCTGAACAATAAAGACTTATTTTAAAAAATAAATAAAATTATGCGGAACACCAAAGAGAGAGAGAGAGAGAGAGAGAGAGAGAGAGAGAGAGAGAGAGAGAGAGAGAGAGAGAGATGGAGCCCTTGTTCCTTGAATCTGGGCTTTCTAATTGCTTGACAAAATGATGCCTGATAACAGAATAAAGCAGAAGTTCACCATGCCAGTTCCCAAGCCTGGGCCTTAAGAAACTGGCAGCTTCTACTTCCTGTGTCTGGGGAGGTGCTTGCTCTTAGACTTGAGCATCGTGCTGTGAGAAAGCCCAAGCAGGACACCATGAACCTTCTACCTTATGAGATCAGCCCCACATTGTGGTTCTCTGCCACATGTCACTTCCAAAAGCGGAGTTCACTGATTTATAGAGCCTGTCATTGGTTTATATAGCCCTTTCCTATCCAAAAATGCCACTTATCAAGGCAGTGTGGAAATGTAGTTACTGAGATGTAATTCTGCCTTCTAGACTATTTGATACATATTTGACCAATTTATTGGTTGAAATATTTATGGTCCATCAAAATGTATTATTCTTTGCATAGAAAAAGGGCACTATAACCCTGCCACCACTGGGTTATAAACTTTGAGTGCCAGGCAAGTGACAGGTCAACATAAGAAATACCTTAAGGTTAGACAAGCCCTTGAGCAGCCTTCAGAGGTATGGCCCCTTGTCAGCAAATGTGTGCTTTCCTACAATACATCCATGCTCATCTTGGGGATAAGACAAAGGGAAGTCAAACCCAGCTGCCTCTCCTTCTTGGAATGTCATAAGTTGAATGCTTTGTCAGAATTTTAAATGGTGACTCCAGACTCTTTTCATCTCATAGAATGAGCTGCTTAAGTCATTTTGCTTCATGAGCAATGAAGGGTTTAGGGTTGATTTTTCTCCTGGCAATAGTTCATTCTGGTGAAACAACATCATGAAGATATTGACAGAGAACAGCAATATTAATCCATCACACATTGTTTATTAGCGATGTCTTATGTAACAAATACAAGTCATAAATTTAATGAAATGCAATGTCATTAATCATTCACCATTTATAATGAAGGCCCAGAGAACTTCATTTGAACATTCTCACAATCTGCTTATTACAAGCTCTGCTGTAGCTGCCTTTTCTATTCTGTGACAAATCCCCTTTCCTTCTTTACTTCCTAATTACTAATCCTCCTTTACAATTCTAAGGAAAGTAACTGCTTTCTCTGTTGCCATGGCTTCCCAGCCTAAAGCAAGCTCTTTACTGAGAATAACAGGATTATTTTTTCCCCAGGCAGCAATGCACCCAACCTCCAAAGGACAATTCCTAATTGGTCTAAGCCAATCAAAAACCCTTTCTATTTCACCTGTGTTTTGTCTAGAAGTAATAATGTAACAAGTTCTTGCCAATAAAATGGAAGGAAAATTATGCTGGGGCATTTGGGTAAGACTTTCCACCCTGAATAGATAATATTAGGTCAAAAAAACCTTTTTGATACCTTCTTGCTTCTTGCTCAGGGCACTATCATGGGACAATGTAATGTTTGGAGCAGAGGCATCTTGTGAACACAAGAGCCATCTCTCACTCTGAAGATGACAGGTGAGAAGGAAGGAAAGTGCCTGAGACTTTGTTACTATACTGAGTTGCCCAACCAACCCTGAGACTGTCTGACAACAGGATTCTTATCACAGAAGCAGTAACTCTTCATGGGTTTAATCCATATTTGTTCAGGTATTTGAACTAATTAGGTTGTATTCAGCAAGCCAGATGAGAGGGAAAAGAAAAGCAGGGCCATTCCTAATACTTGTGAGACCCAGGCCATGAGAGTAGCAGTGGCAT
Source organism: Murina feae (assembly GCA_004026665.1). Taxonomy (NCBI): domain Eukaryota; kingdom Metazoa; phylum Chordata; class Mammalia; order Chiroptera; family Vespertilionidae; genus Murina; species Murina feae. The sequence continues at coordinate 41,778 of PVJC01009310.1, forward strand.
ATACCATATGCCTAAGTCTTAAAAGTTAAAAATTAAGTTACAAACTGCTAAATAGAATAAGTTTTGTCCTCATGCCTTGAAAAATATTATGCCATCATATGACCTGAAAAGTAACTTTTAAATGTTTGGAATCCTTTAGGAGCATCATGTTAGAATATGGTAGTCATGCTAGAACATGGCGGTCAAGTCCGTCTGCTCCAGTCCCAAAACCATGGATCAGGCTTCCTCCTTTCCCACCCACAGCTCTGTCCTACCTGTAAGATATCTTGAAAGAGCATCTTTAGACATTTTAGATAGTAAGTTCAATTTTTACCCACAATCTGCCATATTCCAAACAGCCTCCTTGACTACCCTTGGGCCTCAGGGAGAGGCACATGTGAATCTGAAAGCAAATTTCTATGGTCCTTTGGAAAGAAACTTTAGGGCTCTAGGGGTCTGAAGACTGATGTAGATGTAGTCTCTGGAACATAGCAGGCATGGATCCCTAGAGGCCCCTCTTGGCTAGGTCTAAGGTGGAACTGAAGAAGAGCCCATTAACAGATGATGTTAACACAAACATGACAGGTAGATGGGCTGAATGCAAGGCTCAATAACTATTTTGGTTTTCAGGAGCACCTAAGATGACTCTCTATTTTTTACTTTATTTATAAGATCATACTGTTAGTGATTTTCAGCAAATAAAAAGTAGTTCCCAGCCAGCATGACTCAGTGTTGACCTATCAACAGCTGGATTCCTGGTCAGGGCACATGCCTGAGTTGTGAGCTTGATCCCCAGTATGGGGCAATCCCCAGTGTAGGTTGTAAAGGGGCAGCTGATCAATGATTCTCTCTCATCATTATTGTTTCTATCTCTCTCTCCCTCTCCCTTCCTTTCTGAAATCAATCTAATCTAATAAAAGAGTAATATGCTAATTGCATCAATCCACTACATCCCAAGCCACACCCACCAGCCAATCAGAGTGACTATATGCAAATTAACCCAACCAAGATGGCAGCTGGCAGCCACAGAGCTAGAGCAAACAGGAGGCTTTGTTGCCCCAGCGATGAAGGAAGCTGCCTGCCTAGGCCGACTGTGGCCTCCACTCAAAGCAACAAAGTTTCAATTATAGAACCCAAGAAGCTGGAGCAAACAGGAGACTTCATTGCTCTGGCAATGGAGGAAGCTGCCTGCCTAGGCAGCCTGTGGCCTCCACTTAAGACAACGAAGTTCCAATTATAGAAGATAAATAAACCCCAGATACCTGCTTCCAGCCAACCTTGCTGGGAGCTTGGGTTGCTGGAGGTCATTGTCAGCCTGCAAAGAGCCATCAGCCCGTCACCCAGGATGGCCACACCCTCATTGGGTGAGGGTGCCTGCTGGTGGGCTTGGCCAGCCTGAAAACAGCCCTCAGCCCCTCACCCAGGCTAGCCAGGCACCCCAGCAGGACTGCCCTCCCTGAAAGGGATGTGGCCAGCCTGAAAAAGGCCCTCAGCCCCTCACCCAGGCTGGCCAGGTACCCCATCAGGGACTCCTACCCTGATCCAGGACACTCTTCAGGACAAAACAGCTTGCCCCCACCCATGCACCAGGCCTCTATTCTATATAATAAAAGAATAATATGCAAATTGACCCTAATAGCAGAACCACTGGGAATGACTGGTCACTATTACTTACACACACTGACCACCAGAAGCTCAATGTAGGAGCTGCCCCCTGGTGGTCAGTGCACTCCCACAGGGGGGGCTCTGCTCAGCCACAAGCCAGGTTGACGGCTGCCAGTATAGCAGTGGTGGTGGAAGCCTCTCCTGCCTCCTCAGAAGCACTAAGGATGTCCAACTACAGCTTAGGCCTGTTCCCTGCTGGCAAATTGACATCCCCTGAGGGCTATTGGGCTGCCAGAGGGTTGTCTGACTGCCAGCATAGGCCCGGTTGCCCAGGGAGCAGGCCTAAGCCAGCAGGTGGACATCCCTCGAGGGTTCTCAGACTGAGAGAGAGCACAGGCTGAGGGACAGCCCCCCCGCCCCTGCCCTGAGTGCAAAAATTTTTGTGCACTGGGCCTCTAGTTAAAAAATATTAAGAAAAGAAAGTAGTTGTTCTTAGATGTAAATACACAGCAATAGAATTATCATGAAATTAATAAAACTTAAGCTCCAAGGCCCTCCTTGCACAGGTTCTGAGAAAAAAGTCTTAGCAATGTGTTCCCACAATGCCAATGCCAACATCTGTAAATAAGCGGACCGACATCACCACATACTGAGGGTAGAAGAATGTGGGCTTTTTTGTAATATGGATAAAAGTAAGATTTTTATATTCTTAACTTTAAAAGGGCCCCAAAAGTTTGGCAGTTCCTTAAAAGTTAAATGTAGAATGCTATGGGATCCAGCAATTCCACTCTTAGGTACATACCCAAGAGAATATAAAACAGGAATTCAAACAGATATTTGTACATCAATGTCCATAGCAACAATATTCAAAAAAATAAAAATAATCCAAGTATCCATCAACAGATAGATGGATAAACATAATGTGGTCTATTCACACACATTGGAATGTTTTTATCTCTATATATAAAAGCTTAAGCGACCATTACGACTGAACAATGGAATTATGAATGAACAATTATGACTAAACAATGGAATGGGAGCCAATCTCCCAGGGTTCCTCCCCCTGGCCAGCCGGCCTCCCAATAGGCCTCGATCACCAGCCAGGGTGATGGACCCCATCTCTGCATGAATTTGTGCACCAGGCCTATAGTAAAGAATAAAATTCTAATACATGCTGCAACACAAATGAACCTTGACAACATTATGCTAAGTTAAATAAGCTAAACACAAAAAGACAAATATTCTATGATTAACTTATATGAGTTACATGTAATGCAAGATAGGAAGTAGACAAGAGATTCCAAGGGCTAGAAGAGGAGGGAATGAGAGTTATCAGTTAATGGTTACAGAGTTTCCATTTGGGGCGGTGAACAAGTTCTGAAAATAGTGTATTAGAGTTCTCCAGAGAAATAAAACCCATAGAATACATATATGAAAGAGATCTATTATAGGAATTGGCTCACAGTTATGAAGGTCAAGTTTCACAGTCTGCCATCTGCAAGCTGAAGAACCAGGAAAGCTGGTGGTATAATTCAATCTGAATCAAAAGACCTGAGAGCCAGGGGACGACTGGTGTGAGTTCCAGAGATTGAAGTTCCCAGAACCAAGAGTTCTGAGGTTGGAAGGCAAGAGAAGATGAATGTTCCAGCTCAAAAAAATATAATTTTCCCTTCCTTTGCCTTTTTAGGATGCTATTTTATCCTCCAAAGGCCTGGTAATGCACGCCCACATTGGTGAGGGTAGATCTCTTCACTCAGTCTACTAAAGCAAATGCTAATCCCTTCTAGAAACACCCTCACAGACACTCCCGGAATTAAGGTTTTACCTGGGTATCCCTTAGTCAAGTTGACATATACAATGAAATATTGAAGAGAGTTTTGATTACACAACATTATTAAGGTTTTCAACGCCAATGAGTTGTACATTTTAAAAAATGGATAGCTCTATCCAGTTTGGCTCAATGGATAGAGCATCAATCAGCTTGTGGACTGAGGAGTCCTGGGTTTGATTTTGGTCAAAGGCACATGCTTGTGTTGTGAGCTCGATTGTCGGAACCTGCCGGCATGAACAGGTCCTGAAGGTAAGGAGGTGAGGCTGAGAAAAAGACAGACACAAAAAAGATGGGGGTCAGGAGGACTTCATCTCTGCTCAGTCGGCAGAGAGAAGCGCTTCTTTATTTGCAGTTACAATCTTTTATACAGCAATTCAGGGTGTACAGCCAACTTCTTGAAGTCATTCCCAGCACCTATCTCTCTCAAGAATGAGCTGCCTTTCCTTTGACCTATTTCTCGTACGCCAGAAAATGTACCGTACCACAGATTCTACTAATCCAGATTCTAATCACTACTATGTGCTTGCACGCACATATAGGGTCCTTTGCAGGGGTGACTGTCCTTGTGTCACCTCTCGGATGACCAGGCCTCCTGCTTGGACAAAGAAAAGACTTAGGCCTAGACCCGATTCTTCTCCCTTGACTCAAGCTGGAGTTTTACAGCCCCCTACACTCGATCCCCAGTAGGCATGTGTAGGAGGAAGCCAATCAATGATTCTTTCTCATCATTGATGTTTCTTTTTTTAATTTTTTTTAATCTTTATTGTTCAGATTATTACAGTTGTTCCTCTTTTTTTTCCCCCATAGCTCCCCTCCTCCCAATTCCCACCCCAACCTCTGTCCTTGCCCCCCCACTGTCCTCATCCATAGGTGTACAATTATTGTCCAGTCTCTTCACGCATCCCCAACACCCTTAACCCCCGAAAATTGTCAGTCCACTCCCTTTCTATGCCTCTGATTCTATTCTATTC